>JARYGA010054845.1:0-65123 GCA_030545235.1 Helianthus tuberosus | reverse complement strand
CATTTGAGTGTTCAATTGATTCGTATTTTCTAGTGTTTTATACAACATAGACAAATATGTAATTTTCACAAAGCTTTCAAGGAAAGGAAATATTGTCTCTTTCAAAAACATTTACAAAAAAAGTGATGGGTTTTGCATGAAACAGACATATGAGTAGGAGACCCTGCCTGAAAGCAACCCAAATTGAAGTTAACTGGTCCATAGCTTAAGGCATGTGCCTTCATGTTTTATGAATTAAAACCGGATGTAGTATTGATAATGAGTCATCAAGATTTGCTTGTTATTTAAGGTTGATATTAAACAAACCTAGCTATCCAACTACAACCATAATGGCATAATGCTTAATAAAAAATTAATTACCAAAATGTGGGTGGTATGTCACATTCCAATGCTGTCGGTGTAAATTAATACTATGATTAGATGCATGATAATGATAATGGTGAAACAAACATTAAATATTTTTTAAGTTAACTTAATAAGACCAAAATAAATATACACACACAGGAGTTAATTGTACTGTATATATGACACTGATGGAAAATGAATTAAAATAATAAATGAAGGTGAGGGTGTTGGATGGTAGCAAAGAAAGATGACAGAGAAAATGATTATAGATAAAGAAAGCAGACCTACAACTGCTTCTGTATATCATGTACACATGCAGATTTATTTATTGCATCTTCTCTGTGTTCAGGTGGGGTAAGTTAGACTATTAGAGCATGTTTCATCTACACTATTGTAATAAACTTCCACAAAATTGTAACCATTTGTTTACAAGATTCAATGAAATTTTAAAATGATGGAAAACAGTACTCATGAGTCAGTAAAATCTTTTCATTAATTGGGTTATATATTATCTTTTCCTTCGTTTTCATATGATCATTGTTGAGGTTTGTTTGATGAAAATGAAAGCTCAACACAATATACGCAGATATGACTGTATATTATTATTATTATATAGATAGATATATCTTAGTACATATGCATGAGAGAGAGAGAGAGAGAGTACGAATGAACCTGGTTTCTAGAGAGGCCCGTCTGTCGAGCCAACAAGTGTTTATCAGCATCGCTTGGATACCTGAGAACGACTTTATCCAATTAAACGACAGTAGATGATGCATCATCCCCACATTAAAAGTGAATGCATTTCATGTACTACTAGATCTATTTAACCTAATTAAGTACACAAATAACATTTGTTTATTGATTACTTATTAACCTCTTTTCTTTTTCTTTATAGATTAATTATTTTGCATCATAATGAGACAATTTTGTACAATCTCTTGCTAGATTTCTCTCTCATTAAATTCTGTGATCATGCATGTATCATCTGTCAGGAATTCTAGCACAAAATTGTTTTATTTACCACATACTATTACTATTACTTATTTTAATAAAGTTTAATATAAGTGTTTGTCATTATCTTGATGTAAAGTTTAGTAAAAGAAACCTTCAAATCTGACCATCAAATCAATTATAACGACTCATTCTTTCTTGCAGCATTTTCCCACTTTGCTCTCTTCCAAAAACTTTTAGGCCCCATCATTAACGTACGTGTATTGAAAATTGGTGTTTTTGCTAAGTGAAAGGTGTCAATGATATAACAGGTTTTAAGAAAGATAAATTAGTAAGACATATTACTAAAGACCCACTTTTTCAGCTTTATCGTTGGAGAGACAAGAAGAGGCTGCAACCACATATACTCATGCTTTTTCTATCTTTTTTTCTTTAATCGTTCTCAATCATAAAAGCTTACCCAACAAACACACACACACATACATCCCTAGCACTGTTTAAAGCAACCTCTTATCTATGACTTCATCACTAATTTTATAATTCCCACCATCAGAAATTCTTTTTCTTGTTATAAAGATTCATAAAGCTGGAAATTTTATAACCAAGATTCAACTTGAAATGCATAATTAAATTGAAATAAGGTAGAAATGCATGATTAACTTAAAAATTCTTTCTCTTGTTATAAAGATTCATGAGGCATGAGTTTTTATAACCAAGATTTAGCTTGAAATGCATTACTAACTTGAAATAAGAAAGAAATGTATAATTAACTTGAAATTCTTTTTCTTGTATAAAGATTCATAAAGCCTGAATTTTTATAATTAACCAAGATTCAACTTGAAATGCATAATTAACTTAACATAAGGAAACTTACGGGTGTAGAAAGTGCTCGAAAAGCCACGCTCTCAAAATATTAACCGAACGTTCAGGCAAACCTCTTTGAGGTCTCCAAGCTTCGGGTTCCATCATCCCCATTTGATGGAATGCCCTTTGTTGTCTTAGGCTTAGCTCTAACAATTTAAGCCTTGGCGTCTCTCCTTTAGTCACTCCAGAAGTACCCACATCTTTCTCACCCAATAACGCACAACTATGCTTTAATTGGGCTGCAATTGCATCCTTTAAACATCGAAAATGACGAGACATAGCTTTTTGTGCTAACGCCGTGTATGGAACAGCCGCACCAAGTCCCAATACCAAGTCAAATGAATTCACCACCATTTGCATTTGTTCACAGTAGTGATTGTATCTCCGATCCACCTGGTTTTCATTTTAAATGTTAGTTTACTAATTAAAACATATATTATAATGCTTCTAACAAGTAACATATTTACAAACTTTTCCCAACAAAAAGAAATTCATTTTTGTCTTATATAAAATTATACTGTTCATCTATTCCTATAATTGATTAGATAGAAACAGTTGGATCAGTACAATCGTTGAAGTACATAATCAATAGCAACAGTTATACATCTTATACACAAGTACACAACTAATTAACTATTGATGATATGATATTAATAATGTACTAAATAAATAAAGACATTGGAACAAATCAATCATAGTATACGTCAACATATTGTAAGGGTGATGAAAGACTTCCATTTTAAAATCTTAATGTTTTTTCTTGGAAAAACAAGAACTAATTAGACTGGCTATTCATGTTTGAATATTAGGGGAAATATTTCCATGATAACATGTCAAGATTGTTATCATATTAATTAAAATGAAATGTACCCTTAGAAGAGGGGTAGACATTAGATAACCACATGATAACCAAAGTTCAAGAAAATTGAGTTTATGCTGGAAGCCCTACTTACCACATACCACCGGAATCTTTTTGGGCTCTGGTGACTTTAACATATTTGTTCAGTTATTGATTCCAAGAACTATCTTTAGAGAGAGAGAGAGAGAGAGATTGACTTGCCTCATCAAGCATGGATAATAATCTGCTTTTTCTTCTTTGATGTTCAATTCTTTCTGTAGAGGACAAAGAAGGGGGATCTTTAGATGAAGCAGAAGATGCACCTCCACCGCTGCTGCTACTCGGATTCTGATTCGGGTTGTGTTTCGATCCAGACTTGTTTACTTTAAATTGACCTCTTCCAACGCTACAAAACTCTTCCAGCAATTCTTGAGCTGCCTTAACATATCTAGAAGTCCTTAAAGCTTTCACTACTCCTAAAGAAGATGATCCATACCCGACATGAGTACTCGGATGGTGATCTGGACCCGAAACCCCCCCTCCTCCTTGCAATTGCATATTTCGATACGGATCGCTTCCACCACCACCTCCTCCTTGATTTAAATAATACAAAGCAGCCGCTGGATTGTCACCAATTCTCAACTCCTCAACTTTAGCTGCATCCAAGTGTTGCAAACTAGAAGATAAAGATAAAGAAAGCCCATGACTATCACCACCACCATCATGGATTGTACCACCGGGAGGTATCCATGCGAATTGTGTTGATGGACCGAATTGCCCTTGTCCGGAACCACTACCGAAGCTTTGTTGATGGTGAAGAGCAGGACTCGAAGACGGGACAGTATTCGGTAACAACATGTGAAGTGTTGATGAAGAAGTTGAAGAAGATTGTGAGAAAGGAGATTCATGTGGTGGGTTCATCACAAAAAGTTGCATGGCTTGAGCACTGTTACCGTACCAATCTCGACCACGCTGATTACGGGCGTGTTGTTGGTAGTTCATCTGATTTTGTAACAATTCGGTAGCTGGGACTGCTGTCGGAAAATTAAACATTTCAGATAGCGTCCCAGCTCCGTAGACGGAGGGAATCCCACTGGTTCCCTCATCCTCTAATCTCAAGATTTGTTGTTGTTGATCTTGAGATGGTCTTTCAAACCCATGTGAGAAATTGAAGATATAATCTTGTGACATAGAATTGAAGGAACGGTTTTTGCTTTTCTTGTGTTGTGGTTCCTGATCTTGAAATCTTAATACTACCATATCAATACTGTTATCTTCATTGATCTATATACACACAAACATAGATCGGTTTGTGAGATACAAGATTATTAAGGTTTGTGAAAGTTAAAGACAAAAAGCTAGGGGTAAAAAGAGAAAGAAACGTACGAGTGTTATGTGGAATTAACAAAAGGAATAAACCAGAAACTGGTGATTTTTTTTTTAAGAAAATGCAAAGATTAATCTCTATGAGGGAGTGAAAAAGAGATATCGGTTGTCGTAGTTCTTGAATTCTTGAAACTGTGGCTGTCGTTTTTCCTTCTTTCTCTTTCTATGTTTCTTCCCTTTTCTTTCTCTTTTACAGTACTGAGTGTTGTATTCTGCAATCGCCTTAGAGAGAGAGAGAGAGAGACTGCGTGAGAGAGAGAAAGAGACTTTGTGTATATTAATATGTGTGTGTATCAATTAAATATCTATCTTTCTATTATATATACACATGTAATATAATATAATTATATACATGTAAATACGTCCACCATGAAATAATTTGTGAACCTCACGTGTTCTCTCCATCCAAAAGAAATTATAGCAATTTCTTCTGCTCGTTGATTGTAGTTAATGAAACTACTTTACACTCTTTTATTACAAACTAGTTTAAGTTACCCTCTATTACACGCGTTGTATAAAGAAAATATTTTTTATAATTCAAATTATATTCCATGAACTTGAAGTACGACGACCATGGGTCATACAACATCACATGTCGTACATAAGAGATGCGCCCATCGAGTTAGTTTTTGACAAAAATATCCTTACGGAGCTGCGTGATAAAGACATCCATTTCCAGCTTCGGTATGATCTTGTGGAACATCTACCATACCTCAAGAAATCAAGATTTAGAATAGTTTATTTATGATTTTATTATTTTTTTTATATATAACAAACGACGTATATTAACTTGTTAAGTAAATATGTAATTGGATTTAAGGTTTAAAAGAATAAAGATTGAAAGGAAACGGATTAGTAATTTTGGAAACTCAAATTTGATTGAGAGAATAGATGGATCTAAGCATGCAAAAGTGGAACACATAATTGGATTTAAGGTTTATAAGAAAAAAATTGAAAGGAAACAGATACTAATTTAGTAAATTCAAATTTGACTAAGAGAATAGATGATACGAGATTGAATAGTAGGGGAGAGAAAGTCTTGAACACCCTTGTTTTCTTTGCCGGTCAATTTCAATCAATGCCTCAGAATACATTGCCACGTGACAATTAAATGGTTAAGAGAAAGCCGTGTGGACTAAGATTGTTCTGATTTGTTATAATTTATAGATGTTTTAATATAAAATAGAAAAATTAGTACTTCTACTAATTAAGTATTATATCACACACGTGAATACATAAGTTTTTTCTATGGATGTTACTATTCGTTAAAGATATATTCGAAATGTTAATACTAGTATTAGCCGATAACCTTTAGTATTACATCGTTCGAAATGTTAATACTAGTATTAGCCGATAACCTTTAGTATTACATCTAAATAGGATATTTGGTAACCACAAAATCGGTTCACGACTTGTTGTGATTATCGGTTAATAGGCTATATATATTTATTGGGGAAACAATGTGTTTAGTGCTAATAATAATATTTAAGAAACACAAATGACCCTTAATTTTGATAGAACTGAAATTAGGAACTTGTGTTATTAGATTGTTGGTAACAAATATGTATATACCACATACATGTACATAAACACTTAATGTATACTTCAAGAATTATAAGGAAGTCTTAGAAATTTAATTAATTGACATTAAATTAGTCAATTATTGAGCAAGATCAACAATTAACTAGTGCAAAGATTAACAAGTTCAACATAGTGCAATATTCGTCAAGTCTAATATATATCAAGTGCAATATTCACCAAGTGTGTAACACACTGCCATATTCAAATATTCAAGGGTGAAAGATTAAAGCTACAACAATTTGATAAAAATTAGAAGATACAAAGATTAATAATGAAAGAACATCTTCAAAAAACCAAAGCTTCAAAAGATTAATTAAGAATTAGAGAGAAAGTTAATCGAAGGTAAAATACAACAAATCAGTTTTCTTATAAAAATTATTAAACAAAAGTTTCAACTAAACTAAACTAGCCGGTTATCAATTTTAGAGACTTTGAATTTTAAAAAATGTAAGTATATAGTTGGTTTCTTTTCATTTAAGGCATGTAATCATGGTTGGAGACACGGTGTTGCCAAAATGGAAAAAAAAAACAACTATGTTTTAACGAATCACAATCCATGCTTGATAAGTAAGATATAAAAGATATGGTGATATGATAAGTAAAAACTTGAGGTATAGGTGTGAAATATGTGTTGTTAGTCGTTTGCACAACGTTCAAGAGTTGAAAGCAAGAAAAAAAGTCAAATATGACGATCCATGGTCGGTTTGGATCAACCGCCGAGCTAGCTAAGACCTTTTCCTTGTTTGTTGTGTTTTACGTGTAGATATAAGCCAACCTCAACCTTTTACACTCACTCCTTTTACTCTAAACTTTCCAAATTATATTCTAAGATATATCTCTCTAGTTTCCTTGATATTTTCACATAAAATTAAAAAGAGATTCAAGATCAAGAGAAAAAATGTAAAAAAGAAGAGTTGTTCCACAACTAAACATATGTTATGAATTAATATCTATTTTTTGTGTGACTATCCACTTATGTTTATCATTATATTATGACTCTCCATGTACTTAACTCCCATCTCTTCATGTACTTAACTCCCATCTTGTAAGCCTATAAATAGAGGCATATGTGATCCATATTTTACATCAATAAGAAATTCATCTTCCATTCTCTCATTCTTCTCTATACATTGCTAGTAGGTCATTGTTTCACAACAACATAATCATTCTTGTATATACCAAATCCTAGAAAAACCATTTAAACCATTTTCTACACCAATTCCACCTATGGCCCCACTATCTACTATAACACCACTAACCAACACTGCTGGAGAGAAAAGACCAAAACCCTGAAGTCACTAAGACTCCATCCAAAAGACAGAAGTCTGTGCCCCACAAATTTCTCACTCCAAAAAAGCTGAGATCGGCTCCAAAAAGACCCACTAGTGAGACACCAGTTGTTTCAATAACAACAGTTGTCAATGATCCAGCTGATTCCACTAAAAAAACCAGTTGTATCAAAACCTCCTACTCCTCTGAAAAAACCTGTTGACATGTCTGCATTGCCTAACCTAATGATTGATCCAAATCTTAACTCAATAGAGAATGTGAAACAAATGGAAAAGGCTGTTGATGATAAACTTGTTGTCAACTACAAAAACATATCACAGAGAGATGCACTGCGAGTATATGAAATGAGACTGTTTAAATCAGGCACTATGAAACCAACATGCACTAAGAGTCATTAGAGAAGTCCAAGATCACATCAATATATGATTCTCTGATGGACATAATTCAAAGGGTGTTTGTATTAACTAGCTTAAACAAAATGCTCCCTACTTTATCAAAAGTTATGACTACTGGTCCCTAAGCTAACTTAGTGAAGAATGTTAGAGAGTGCGAGCTATGAAGGCAGATCCCAACATTCGTGTAACCACCCCTGATTGGCAGAGTGGACACAAAAGAAAACCCAATCCTGAAACATAAGTCAAGAGAACCATTATGAGGAAAGAACTGGTAACTGCAAACATAGCACACAAAAATTAGGTTGATAGATGGACAAAACAAAAATTAGTGGATCTTATAGTAAACTTGTTGACCTAAGGACTAAGAATCCTGAGAGATATCCTCCTCCTCCTCCTCCTCCTCCTCTTAACACATCCAAATTAGACATCATTTTTTCAAAGAAGATAAGAAAAGCAAAGACTGATCATGTCGGATTAACATCGTTTAATCCTAGATCTATCTTTCACTACAACCCAGCACTTCTGAGAGATTATCTTGATAAACTGAATAAAAAAATCGATGTATGAACATTGGGCTAATGATTTTACTTTTGAAGAAAAGACCTTAATTTGCAGATAGACTGCCAGGTACGGTTCTAGTCCATTGAAGACGTTGAAAAAGGTACATAGAGTATCGACATCACAAAGGAACCTTCATTAGATATTCCACCAGTTTCTCCTCAGAGGGTGAGGATTCTAGAAAGAACAAGATCACATCCCCCAACTGATATTCCAACAGTTTCAAGCATCAAATAGTTCATTTAGCCAGAAACTACTGGACTAAAGAAACAAATATAAAAAACTAATTGTGTTTTCATAGTAATCAAATTTGTGAATAATTCCTTGTTACCTTGTGTTTGTATTTGTGTGAATTGATATTGTTACTTAATCGTTTGCTATTTTTTATGAATTGGAATTAGATGTTCTAGTAATTCCCAAATAGATCATTTAGTCAAAAACTGTTGGACTAAAGAAACAACTGTCAAGACTAATAGTGTTTTTATATTAATCAAATATGTGACGAGTTAATAATTTAGTGTATTTGTGTGAGTTGATCTTTATACTTGATTAGTTAGCAAGTACTGCTGGACTAAAGAAACAATTGTCAAGACTAATAGTGTATTTGTGTGAATTGATCTCGTTACTTAAGCATTGAGCTAGAAACTACTAGAATAAAGAAACAACTGTCAAGACTAATAGTATCATCCAACAATTCTCACCAATTTTACCCTTGTTTGACCAAACCTGGATAGCGTTAAACCTGCATAAACGATCTTACTATAATCAAATATGCAATCTGGCCCATTTAACCATATCAAGTGGTCCTTCTAATCCATTTGTCCAAACATGACCCATTTAACATACCAAAAGATAGTATATCTAAATTAGATATGGCACAATATTACTAATTTATAAATGGTAATATATAATAGTAACATAACACCATACACACATTAATTACAAAATATACAATTGAATACAATCATTATTTAGCTAACACAAACATCAACCATTAGATCTAAATTAGAAATACAAATTAAAAGGTTACCAATCTATAAATGGTAATTAATATATGTTAATAAAGAAACTGAATGAACAGTTGTTAGGGGTATTAATGAGATTTCAACACATAACATATGACGCGTGGTTGCTTCTTAACGAGCTTGAGAAGCATTTGCCACGCGTCTTGAAGCCGTAGAACATAAAACCCTAATACTGCACTCTGATCATACACCCCATACACATATGGAAAGAGGAGACCTGGTGATGCTTCCTGCGTAAGTGCGTAGTTATGGTGGTGGTGATTAGAAACCCTAGCCGTTCAACCCATTTCAAGAAACAAATCGTCAGAGAAAAAGAGGAGCCGGAGAATCAAGAGAGATGGAGATAGTTGTTGGCGACGACAAACGCGGTGGAGGCCATTATGTGCTCCGACGATGGGTAACTACGGCGGTAGCGATGTTTTTGGCCGCGGCTAGGGTTCAATTCCGACCACGGTAAGTTTTCAGTTCCGATTGGGTTTAAGACTTGCAGACCGGTCGGCAATCCTCTTGGCCCTCAGGTTAAACCTGTGGTGATGGTTTGGTGACTGTGACCGTTGTGGGTTCTAGGGTTCCGACAAGGGTACCGGTGTCTCTCATCGGACGATCTAGAGACAGAATGGGAAACTTGAAGTCGAACCGCAACGTCGGAAACTTGAACCAGTGTTCCGGCGAGAATTCAGGTAAGCTCTTTCGTGAAATTTCATATAGAATCTTATTATATATAAAATGTGGTTGTATTCCTTAAAATACTTTGAAATGGTTGTCACCCAATCAACGCATTATGAGCTACGCATATATATTTTGTAACTTACATCTATCGTTGTGTTTTTTTTTTTTGAAATTTGCAGGTTTCATATTCAAAGTATTATCCACCATTATGGCAAGTTGAATGTTTAGAATGAATAAAATTTGGAACATATATTTTATATTTTAAAGTATGACTATATGGTTTGGAAAATTCTATACTTCCTTACAGGTTTAAAATGGTTTTCAATAAGCAAAGGAATAGGCAAACGAGATAACAGGTTGTTAGAAAGTCGACATTTGCATAGGCTACGCCGGGTTATTTTTCATTCGATGTGTTCGCACGTTTAAAATTTAATCAAATCTTTTATGTTTTATGCAACTATACTAATGCTTTTGCACCCTGATTTCTTGACGCACCGGCCGATGATGGCTGTGAATTAGTTGCCAGAGTATATATTGTTTGTTATTGCGTTGTTCTGTTTTTATATGTAACTGATGATGTTGAATATTTCTTTGGATGAGTGTAGCTTATTGGGTCGATTTGATGTATGACGGTGTTTGGTGTGCTGTTATCCGGGGACGATCAGGTGGTGTCGGAGTAACATAATTTAGAGTGATTTTGTTCTCTCCGGTTGGCATGCTTCAGTTATGCTTCATACTACACTTTATCTATGGTGTCGAGGCTTCTGTTTGTGGCGTTCTCACCATTATCGCCGTTCAGATGTCTTCGTCATAGGTTCAGGGGCTTTTAAGGGATTTTACCTCTGCCTCCACCGCTTCACCTTTTGTTTTCTAGCCCGGAAGACACAGAAGAAACAGGAGCACAGAAACAGATGGACAGAAAGAGTAATAGAGAGAAGCGGCGGTGGAGGAAGCAGGCATGGTCTCCGGTCGGCCGACCGGTGGTTGTGGCGTTGTGTGGTTGCCTTCAGCCAGGTGAAAGTGACGGCTGGGGCTTTAGGGTTCCGGCGGCGACGAGTGTTGGTGACTCATCGGAAGATTTAGATGTTTTCCGGCGAGATTTCCGGTATGCTTTTCCCGTCTTCATGTCTCCATTTTTTTAGATCGACTCATATACTAATGATCGGAAGTGTTTTGGTTGTATACCTTTCTGATGATGTTCCGGTTTTGGTTGTATACCATTTCCAATGATGTTCCGGTAACTTGGTTGAGCTCCGACAACTGAATCAAAATAAATAAATCTGGGACTCATGTTACCTGACAATGTTCTTGAAGCAGACTTCAATATGCTAATACACTGTAAGAAATCAACAAGTTTTCTCGATTATGATTATCGATGTTTTTTTGGTTATCTTTCATGATATTAATATTAATGTTCTGTTCATGAATCATTCAATTTAGGTTATGGTCGTTTAATCCGATGAATCTATGGTCTTTTTGTTTGGATTCACGAGTTAATTATCAACTCGAATTTAGTAGGATATATACATGTATATGGTTTCCGTATTGACTTTAAGGTATTTGCGTTCAGCTTTGAATTTTGGATTTCAAAACTCTCAATTACTACAATTACTATTATTACTATTTGTTATGAATAGTGCCAGACATCTTATCTACATCTATCTGCCATCTGTTGATTACACCATATGGGTTATTTGGTACTTGAATATAGAGAGAGATGCAGATGTAATTTGAGAGAAACAAAGTCTAAGATTGACAATCGTGACTGTTATAGGGAGAGATGCAAATGTCTATAGAGAGAAAGGAGAGTCTGAGAGGGAGTGAGGGCTGACCACCGCCCCAATGGCGGAGCACAGCGCCACCTGATTCCGGCGCGTCTACGAGTTAAAGTTCACAAAGCAACTTGAATTGAAGATAACATGGAATAAGGTAAAGATTACTTTAACCATCGACATTCAAAGTCTTTTGCATACAATCTGAGTTAATAACTGAAGAATTCGTTCAAAGGGTAATGGATAAAAAGAGGTTATCCGATATCTCTTTTCAATTACTTAAACCAATGCTAATTACAAGTGTTGCTTTTTCTTTTCACATGTGAACCTGCAAGACAGGACCACACAATTTCATTAGACAGCACCATGCTGAAACTATGAAATTAGTGAGTTATTCTCCAAGCCAGAAAATCAGAGTATAAAGCTTTTCTTATGCATTTTAATGCCGATAAGGGGGTGAGTCAAATAAAATAGCCCATATTTTTTATGCAAGCAACTGAAACAGGTCAAATTGGGTTGTGTTGAGAATCAAGCATTTTGGTCCATATTTGAATTTTTAGCAACAAGTAATGCATTATTTTTTATAATGATCATTAATATATTTAAATGAAAGATACTGGATTTATGCATTAAAGATAGATTAGGGACCCTTTCAACCTTTTAACGTAATAGATGCTAACATGGGTGATGAGTCAAATAGCAGATGTGGGTTGAAAGGGGTCTGGTTTTTATGCAAGAAACTGGAACGGGTCAGATCGGGTTGGGAATCAAACATTTCGGTCCATTTTTTAATTTGTAAGCAACAAATAATGCACCAGTTATGATAATAATCAAGATATTGTTGATTCCATGTATCATTGGTTCTAATAGGTGATACCATAATTGAAAAGCTGGAATCACAGTGACCTAAATTGATGAGGCTGGTTTGAAATGAAGGATTTCAACTTAGGAAAGCCGAGCATGCATTCTACTTGGACTGGCGCTCTCCACTCTTTCAGAATCAACAATTTGGGTCTTGCCAACACCACTCAGGTATGTTCTGTCACATGTTGAGAACTAGAGGTGGAAAATTAGGCTATGCACATTGGGTGGAATGAGTTTGGTACAAAATGGGTGGCCTTTTGATGCAGGGAAACCATACTGGTGTAAGTTGGCCTACTTATTGGCCAAAAAAGCATTTTTTATTTTAGTAAAAAATGATATAAAAATCAGTGGCTTTTGTGCAAGGGAATATGGGCGGGCAAGGCCGGGTTTGCCCAAAAAACTTGCTGTAAAAAGTTTAGCTTTTTTGAACAAAAAAGATTTATTCAGACAATGGGCAAACAAAATTGGGTCAAAATGGACTTCTTTATCTGGCGAAAATTTGACAGGTCAGGTTAAATTTAAATTAATGAGTATTGTTTCATGATTTGGATCTATATTTGGCGTGGCAACCGCAATGTCAAAGTGAATTCAGTTTCCCGTTTTCGTATAACATCTGGGTAATTTTGCAGCGGTAACGAGTTTCAACTTCTAAGCCTCAAATGAGCCGCCCATCCCAGTTGTCATGATCTCATCTTACTTGGTATTTTATGTAGTTAAAACATTATAAAATGTTATTGTATTTGTATGTTATGTATTCGTAACAGTTTAATTTAATAAATTTGTACAATAGTTGTTTTTTTCTTGAATTTTACAAGTGCCTATACCACCATGAATCATAGTGAACTGAATCGAACTCCCGTTGATACCACTAGTTTTGATAATTAATATATACATGCATATTCCCAGATAATGAATTAAGAATTTGTTGAAAATATATTTGAACAAAAGATATAAAAAATATAATAATAGAAAAGGCAGAGAAATATAAAAATACATATTATATTATCAAGATAATATTTTTTACAACCACCACCACAACCACCACTATCAACCAATAAAATATTTTTAAACCACATAAAAACATAAAAAAGAATCATAAACAAGCTATGTACAAAAAACCTAATTTTCACCACAACTACTACCATCATGGAGAATTACACGGAGAAACACTAGCATGTGTTTCTTCTTCATATTCTACCCCCAACCTTCCATCCGGTAGTTCATCATCCCCATCATCTTCATCTTCATCTTCTTCCATTTGATCTTCTGGAGCATGTGACCATAGTGAGCTTTCGCAAGCTTCTCAAGATGTACTCCAAATGCAGCTTCAAGTTGGTTGATTAGTGGAGGGCAGACAAATCCCTCAGAAAAATAAGATTATATGTGAAACAAATGAAATTTGGCTCGTGTTCTTCAACATGCGCATTGCTCCAGCTCACTAAACCTTGAATTTTGCCAACAAATATTCCCAAGAGAGTACCCTGATTACTTGTTTATACCATTTGTTTAGAACAAAAAACAGCTTGTTAGTTTATGCACAATCACTTCCCTATGGTCTTCCTAACTGGTGCAAGCTCTACAAGATTGATTCTTCATAATTCACTAACACACTTCTGGTAGAGTGGCAAATCATTTTTCTTCTATCGTTCATTAGCAAGTAATATTTTATTGCGGTATACCACCAAGCAGCGACTATTGCTTCAGCCATTGTGTTTTTCTGACTGAATTTAGTTATGTTTTTATTTTAGGGGTGAAGAACATCTGATTTGTGATATTGAGAAATGGCCGGTTGATTTCAATCTAATCGAAACTGTGGGTAATTTATACCAGATTTTGTGCCATCAATGCTAACCCTAACTTCATCATTATATGTTTTCATCGAGACGTTCAACTTACCAGGCTAATGTACCGGCGGTGTGAAAGGGTATAATGATCATGGCAATTGGCAGGGAAGGGTTTAATCGTGTGCATTTATTACCTTTAGCCACAAAAACATTTTATGACCATTTCAAACTTTTAGACATACATAAAATTAAACAATACCATGGTAGTTAGTAACATTTGGCCACACTAACGTCACAAAAATGTGTGACTAAAGGTTTAGAAGAGCTGCTCATGAATAAAAATTCAAAACAATACCATGGCAGTTGGTAACATTTGGTCAGATAAAGCTCATTAAATGTTTTAGCCACACACAACACTTTAAGCATGACCATAAAATACTTAATAGTTATTTTTTATCTTACTAAGTGGCTAACAAACACTGCTCTTTGGTCACACAAACTTGTAAGTAGCCATGTTTTAGCTTCTAGCCACATCATTAAAAACATATTATGGCAGTTAGTAACATTTGGTCACACCTTTTAGCTGTGGCTAGTAGTTGTCACTTTTTTTTATTGAAAGTGTGGCTAAAGGTTTTGAAAAGATGTTTTTTGGTCACATAAATATAAAAATCAAATGAATATCGTGGTAGTAGGTCATATTTGGCCATTCTTTTCTAGTTGTGGCTAGTAAATGTCACATATTTTTTTTTTCTAAAATGAGGATAAAGGTAACTGACTGTTATACAATGGTCTCATTAATAATAAAATATGTGGATAAATGTGTATTAAAATCTTATAGTTGACCTTTAGCCAAACATTTAGTCGAATATGTGGCAGGTCGGTTTGGGAAAATTTATGGTCATAGGCCATTTTTTACGTAGTTTGGGCCATATACTTTACCTACCCTTGGATCAGTTTATTTATTACCGAGTAAGTATCAAGCCCTAACTTAACGATCGATATACAAATTAGAGAGAGAATAATCAGATCAAACACGCATAACTTCATAGAATGATCTATATTATCAACATAATCTCATCCAAAGATCAATACATAGCATATAATCATACACATCACAAGTTCAATAGTAAACATTGCATATTGAAAAGGTGCCTTCCAAACCTACAACAACCTTCACCCTGCGTATTTCGATACCTACACTCAAACAAAACTACGCACCCTTAACGGCTCAAAGATTACCTACTCGTCCTAGCTCAAACTTTTTAAAATCCATGTCGTGGCCTAAACAGTGTTAGACCACATCGCTAGGACTCCATCTACAAAAAAACATCGATGATACGTTCGTCGCCTAGAAGGAATTTGACGTCTTGGTACTACAATGGATCTACAGCGCCGTCTCTTACGATTTATTGGGTCGAGTGCTTAACTCCGACTTCGCGGCCAAGGAGGTCTGGGTCAAACTCAAAAAGATTTTTCTAAGCAACAAAAAGGAACGAGCCGCTTCCTTGGAAACAACGTTTTGTACTATGACTCTTGGTGCCTGCTTATCTTTGGAAGATTATTATCAAAAGTTCAAGAAACTCGCCAATCAACTTGAAGATGTGGATCATCGCGTCACTAAATCACGTCTCCTCTTAAAGCTTGTACGAGATCTGCTGCAGAATATGACACCACCGCTTCACTTATCAACCAGAATAATGCCAATTGGAATTTGGAGCGCAGGATGTTTCATGATGAAGTCATCCGCCTGAAGACTCGACAGAGCTCCGCGACGTCAACTTTGGTCATGCAATTCACAACGTCTTGACAGACACAACATACTAACCCTAACCTGACTCCTAATCTGACTTTGCAACATAATTCCAACCATGGTCGCGAATGTGGGATAAGGCAGGGTTATCGTAGACGTGGTCTAGGACGCGGGGGAGGTTGCACTTAGGGAAACAACAACTATGCTCCATAAACTCAAGGCTACCCAACTTGGGTTTTGTGTAACACTCCACCATCCCCCTACCCGACACACCCCTTTTGGCGATAAACTGGTTCGTTTCAGTAGCCCAATTCAGCCCAATTTAGCAGTTATCAGGCCCAGTCTAGTAACCCACAGGTTCCCCAGGCAATGTACACTCCTGTTGATTATATGGTGTAGGCCCAATTTGGAAACCAACAACCCAAGCCAGGTTATGATGCCTTAAACCCATCAGACTTGCATAAGTCTTTCTCCACTATGCAACTTAAGCAGCATGACCCTTCAATCATGGATACCAGGGCATCATCACATCTCACTTTAGACCAAGGTATAATTTCTCAACCCTCGTCCATTCCTGTACACACTAAAATTTTAGTTGGCAATGGTAATTATTTACCAATTCATGGATCTGGCACTGGTTTTCACAAAATTCATAACCGCACATACACACTACTAAAAATCTTATATCAGTTAGATGTTACACTCATGACGATAACGTTTCTGTTGAATTTGACCATTCGGATTTCCATTGAAGGATTTCAAACATGGACGGATCCTTTCTTGCCACAATAGTGCAAGGGATCTCTATCTGGTCACACAACCATAACTTCGGCCACAAGCTTGTCTTCTTGCATCCCCGCTCTTACCATGGCATGATCATCTTGGGCATCCTGGTGACCAAGTTCTAGATATTATTAGTCTTCCACTTAAATTTTATTGTACTAAAGAAAAATCTTTGCATATTTGAAATTCTCACATTTTATTTGGGTTTATCCCCTAAAAATATAAATTTGAGACATTCCCTACATTTGATAAATTCCCCGCCTAATTTCCACACAAGTTAACTGAAATATTAAAACTTTTTAATGCTTTTTAGGAGGTGAATTTGATAGTCATGCATTCAAACAATTTGCACATCAGCGTCGTCTCCTTTTTTGTTTTTCCTACCACAAACGTCCTCACAAAACAGGAGCACAAAACGAATGAATCGTTGCCTCAATGACATCATATGTTCTCTACTCATTCATGCCAATCTTCCCCCACCCCCAATGTTTTTAGGTGGAAGCTCTCCATACGACAACTTACTTTCACAATGTTCTTCCCACAAAAAGCTTAAACCTTTTCACTCCCACATGTGCTCTTTACCTTCGCCATCTCAATTATATTCATTTATGGGTCTTTGGTTGTGGATGTTATCCAAACACATCAGCCACCCAACCTCACAAACTTCATACCCGGTACATTCGGTGCATTTTTCTTGGGTACCCACTAGACTTTTGTGTGTACCTGTGCTTCGACCCTACCACCAGAAAAGTTCACATCACCCGACATGTGAATTTTAATGAAACCACTTTTCCTTATACAAATCCTTCCTTCCTTAACACCTATCAGTTTCTAGACGACACTATCCTTGATATGTTTTTCTCCCATCATCCACCACCACCAAAACTGTCGTCATCACACCCTTTAGTTTTACCAACACACGAAGACCATGTCCTAAGCCATCCATCATTCAGCCCGCTAGACTAGTTCTACCCACTTTACCACCCCAGCCTATCCCACAAAACCAATCTGTTTAACTCGGAAACATTCCCCTAGTGGCTACACGCTCCAAAACCGGCTCTTTTAAACCTTATCACAAAGTCCACCTATATACAGTCATTTCTCCTATTCCATCTACATATGCCAAAGCCTTTGCCGTTCCTAATTGGTTAACTGCCATGCAAATTAAATTACAGTGTGTTACAAGAAAATGGTACTTGGGAGATAGACCTATTTTACAATGCATGTGGTTGTTTCACCCCAAGTTAAATAGGACGACTCTCTAAAAAGTTACAAGGCACGCTTGGTTGTTAATGATAAATCACAAACTATGGGTATTGATTGTGAGGGCACATCTATTCCGGTTGTTAAACCAGATACTATCAGTATGGTTCTATTTCTAGCAGTCTCTCATTCTTGGCCAATTCACCAATTTGATGTTAAGAACGCTTTTTTTACATTGGGAACTTGAATGAAACAATTTTTATGCATGAACCGCCAGGCTTAGTTGATAACATGTACCTAAACTTTGTATGTCGCTTGAAGAAATCATTGTATGGTCTCATACAGGTTCCACGTGCCCGGTACACATGATTTGCCTCTTATATAGTATCTCATGTGTTCTGCAACAACACTTGTAAACTTATTATCTATCTAAATCAAAAGGAGTAGTACTGCATAGTTGTTGCTTTATGTCGATGACATAGTTCTTACAGCCTCTAATGATGTTCTTTTGTATACTATTATTCACATCCCCTCACATGAATTTGCTATGTCAGATCTGGGCGGCTTACATTATTTTTTGGGGATCAAAGTTACGAAGCATGCTCATGGTTTATTTTTATCTTAGTCATAATATGCAAAAGTCATTCTTGCAAACCATGCGCAACTCCTGTGGATTTGTCCATGAAGCTTAGTGCGACTGATGGGGAACCTTTTCATGATCCCACTTTATGCAGAAGGCTAGCGGGTGCATTGCAGTATCTTATGTTCACTCGCCCAGATATTACTTATGCGGTTCAACAAGTATGCTTGTTTATGCATGAACCTCATGATCCTTACTTTACTTTGTTGAAAAGAATATTCTCGTATTTACAGGGAACCATCAACCATGGTATTCGTGTTGTCAAAAATGGCTACTCATTCATTGGTTGCTTATTCAGACGCTAACTAGGGTGGATGCCAAGATTCCCAACACTCCACCAATGGGTATTATGTTCTTATTGGTGACAACTTAATATCATGATTTTCTAAGCGTTAGCCAACAATTTCTCATTCCAGTGCTAAGGCCCAATATCGGGGAGTAGCTAATGTAGTAGCCGCAGTGACATGGATTCAGAGTCTATTACTTGAATTACATGTTCCGTTAAAACGGGCATATATGATTTATTGTGACAATGTTTCTATGGTTTACTTGTTTGACAACCCAGTTTAACATCAAAGGACCAAGCACTAAGAGATTGATATTCACTTTGTTCGAGAGAAAGTTCGCATCGGTCATATACAAGTCCTTCATGTTCCAGCTTCCCTACAATACCCGGATATATTCATCAAAGGGACTCTCCAGACAATTGTTTTGGTCTTTTTGATACAATTTGAGCGTTTGTCCCTTGCCCACTCAAACTGAGGGGGAATACTAGCATGTATATCCGTAGGGGGTTTTCGGATATACATAGTTTATTTAGGATTTAAATTATTTTGTATTTTTTGGGATTTTTATCTATTCCCAATAGGGTACTAGGGTTTGTGTGTATTTCTCCCTATATAAAAGGATTATGTTATCTTTGTTATTGATAAGTATCAATAAACCATAAACCACTTTTAGGACTTTATTTGGATTTTACAACTAAAACACCATTTTGTTAAATATTTTTTAAGCCAACACTTTTTTGGGAAAAACTCTTTGTATGTGTATATGTATATGTTGTGTGTATATATGTGTATATGTATATGTATGTTTGTGTATATGTATATGTATGTTTGTGTAAGCGTACATATGTATGTGTCTACGTTAATTGTTAATGATAATTAACGATCTATTAGGATGATTGATGGGTATATGTATGTGTGTGTATGTATGTAAGTATTTGTATACATATGTGTGTATGAGAGTGTATGTTTATGTTTATGTGTATGTGTATGTGTATGTAAATATGTGTGTATGTATGTTTGTATGTATGTTTGTCGTTTAGGATGATTGATGGGTATATGTATGTATGTTTATATGCATGTATGTTTGTGTGTTTATGTGAATGTATGGGTGTGTGAATGTGTATGTATGTATGTATATGTATACGTATGTATCTATGTGTTTGTATATAGATTTGTTGTTTAGGACGATTAATGGTCCATTAGGATGATTGATTTGTATATGTATGTGTGTACGTATGTGGGTACGTATGCATTTGTGTACATATATGTTTGTATGTGTATGCATGTGTATGTGTATGTATTTATTTTCATCTATGTATGTGTGTCTTTTAGGATGAATAATGGGTATATATATATGTAGGTGTGTACATGTGTGTTTGTATATATTTACGTGCGTATTTTTGTATATACGTTTAATATATGTATGTAATATATATATATATATATGGAGCCGCTAGAATGAGAACCACCACGAGTTATGAGAACCGCGAGAACCAAGTGCCACGGAGGGCCGTTGACCACGAAATTTTTTTTACACCTAGATCCGTATATTTTAAGACCGGGTGTAAATTTTGGGTTCAAACGGCGCGCCCGAGGGGGTAGTTTTTTACGCCCAAAGTTTGGTTAAAAAAAAAAGAAAAATTAAAAAAACCCAAACTTTGGGCGTAAAAAACTACCCCCTCGGGCGCGCCGTTTGAACCCAAAATTTACACCCGGTCTTAAAATATACGGATCTAGGTGTAAAAAAAATTTCGTGGTCAACGGTCCTCCGTGGCACTTGGTTCTCGCGGTTCTCATAACTCGTGGTGGTTCTCATTCTAGCGGCCCCCTATATATATATATGTATATAGGGCATGGATGTATAGAAAACTTATTTCTACTAAGAAAACCTAGGAAACCCAATCTATGACCATTGATCAAGATCATCTAATGGCTCATAAATTTTGAAGCCTTTTTGAATTAAATTTAATAGAATGATGAGGTCAACAAAAGTACTTGAAGGGTATTTAGGTAAAATCAACCATAATTGTAGTACATTATATATATTATAATATTATGTGATTTGACATGCATTAAAGGAGGTGCACAAATACCTATAAGAACTAATCAAATACCCCCTCCTCATTTCAAACATTTCAAAATACTCAACCCAAATTCATCTCTTTCTCTCTCAAACAATCGATCTTCCCAAAACCCACCGGAGAAGATGATCTGACCGGAGAAGATAAGAGGCACCGGAAAAAGGTGTTTTGACCGGAGAAGATGATCTGACCGGAGAAGAAGATGATCTGACCGGAGAAGAAAAGGGGCACCGGAGAAGATGATCTGACCGGTAAAAGTTGCCGGAAATGGAAGAAAGCAAGAACTAAGTGCAGAAGCAAGTAAGTTTGGTTCGATTTTTTATCAGTAGGTGTTTTGATCGGTGATGATTTTTTCTTTTTTCCGATCGGTAGGTGTTTTGATCGGATAAATGTTGGGTTTTCTGTTTTTTCCGATGGGTAGGTGTTTTGGTCCGATCGGTGTGTGATTTGATCGGTGGTGATTTTTGTTTTGAATGAGACTAGAAAGTGTTAATGTTGGTTTTTATGTTTTTTTTCCAATCGGTAGGTGTTTTTTGGTCCGATCGATGGTGATTTTTGTTTTGAATGCGACTAGGAAGTGTTAGTTATTTTGAGTAGAAACAGTCTCGGGTTATTTATTTATTTATTTTTTTTTTGGATTGCCAACTTGCCAACTGCACGTTAAAACTATTGATTTGTAATATGTGTTAAACCCGTCTTGTTTACTGTCAAAAACATGTGTTAAACATGTCTTATATTTTTTATCAAAAACATATTAGGTAACATGTGTTAGACCTGCCTTGTTTTCTGTCAAAAACAAATTAGGTAAACCTCTGATATTAGGGTACAAGTCCAAGGGCTCAAAAGCATATAAATATATTAGCGTAACATGTGTTAAACTTGTCTGATATTAGGGTACAAGTCAACGGACTAAAAAGCATATAAACATATTAGCGTAACATATGTTAAACCTTCTTATTAGGGTACCATGTGTTAAACCTCCCTGATTAGGTAAACATATTAGTGTAACATGTGTTAAACCTGTCTTATTACCATGTGTTAAACCTCTCCTATTAGGTAAACATGTTAGTGTAACATGTGTTACACCTGTCTTATTTTTATCAAATTATGTAACATGTGTTAAACCTGTATTATTTAACAAGTGTTAAACTTTGTCTTATTTTTATAAAAATAGGTAACATATGTTAAACCTGACTTTATTTTATCAAAAACATATTAGGTTAATGAAATTAAGTAACATATGTTAAACCTGACTTTATCTTAACATATGTAACAAGTGTTAATGAAATTAAGTAACATGTGTTAAACCTGTTTTATTTGCAGCAACAAAGAGAGTAACAAGATCGCAAACTGGTAAGATACCAAAAAAGCGAAAGAAAGTAGACGAAGAAACGGACGATGAATGGGATGAAGAAAGAGAAGAAACGGACGATGAATGGGATAAATTATGGCCATAACCCAAAATACAATATGACCATTCTGGTCTTCTCTGTAATATGTTGGTGTCTGGATGTTAAATAATTATGGTGGGAAATGTATTTGGTTACCAGTTATCAGTTACATGTGTTATTAGTTAACATGTTTTATTCATTACCAATTGTAAGAAAAGTAGTAGACGAGCATTGGGTGGTCAACATATTGTTTCAATTGTAACCTTTGATACTAATTAACAAGTGTAACATGTGTTACACAGGATGAAGTAGAAAACAAGGTACATACCTTTAATGTTACTTGGAAACAATAAGCAATTGTAACATGTGTTACACATCTTACGTAAGTAAATGCAGTACATGGTGGAACATGTAAGTAACATGTGTTACATACGATGTAGTGAATAAAAAGAATGCACATATATAGTGAATAACATACATATACATGTAACAGGAGTAACATGTGTTACATACGATGTAGTGAATAACATACGTATACATGTAACATGAGTATATGCACCACAAAGGCATACGCATGTTACATGTGTGTATGAAACACACTTGGCATATATAAAACACTTAGTATATGTAACATGTAACAGTCACTATTACATGAATGAACAACATGTTGACAAATGTAACAGTCACTATCCATTTCCGGTTGTTTTATCACCCTTTTGTGGTCATCATAACTATATGATGTTTGTAACCTTAAAAGCCTTGGTAGGCTGCCACTTTTAATGATGTTAAGGGTTACAGTTAATGTTATATTACCCTTTTCTGACATTATGGTTTACGTTTAATGTAGTAGTTTACAACAACTTTTAATGATGTTATTGTTTATTTTTAATGATGTTATGTGTTACATGTAATGTTATATTATGTTTGATGTAATGGTTTGAAGAACTAGATCATACCCTACATTCAACAATACTCCTCTTTACGAGATGTAATACTTCTTCTGATTTTAAGAGAATCTCTTTATGTTAACATATGTAACACCTCTAGGGTTTTGGTTCCTGGAAGTTGTAATTAGCTACATATGTAGTAACAATGTTACACATGTTACTTACGGTAAGAACGACCCTTTATTGGACAAAACAGGGCTGCGTATATGTAACACATATTTGTAACATGTGTTACACTAGATGGTAACACATGTATAGCCATGTTGCACATGTTATATAGTTGTTACATGTGTTACACTAGATGGTAACACATGTATATATAGTTGTAACACATGTTATATAGTTTTAACATGTGTTACACTAGATGGTAACACATGTTATATAGTTGTAACATGTGTTACACTAGATGGTAACACATGTATAGCCATGTTGCACATGTTATACAGTTGTTACGCATGTTATACAGAACCTGTACCATTTGTAACAGTCACTATTACATGAATGAACAACATGTTGACAAATGTAACAGTCACTATCCATTTCCGGTTGTTTTATCACCCTTTTGTGGTCATCATAACTATATGATGTTTGTAACCTTAAAAGCCTTGGTAGGCTGCCACTTTTAATGATGTTAAGGGTTACAGTTAATGTTTTATTACCCTTTTCTGACATTATGGTTTACGTTTAATGTAGTAGTTTACAACAACTTTTAATGATGTTATTGTTTATTTTTAATGATGTTATGTGTTACATGTAATGTTACATTATGTTTTATGTAATGGTATGACCAACATCAAACAAAGGAATGTTAAGGGTTACAGTTAATGTTATATTACCCTTTTAACGTATGTAACACATGTGTACCAAAGTCATATGACCAACATTTTATCAGGTCATTCTTTGCTATTAGTTAGTTACCTCTCACATAGGTTACACATGTTACGTCCAACACCAGTTACAAATGTTAATCAAAACAAAACTCACTTGTCATCATGGGTTGTTAGTAATTGCACACATTACAATCATACTTAAAGGTAACAAAAATCTTTATAAAAACTTAAACATATAAAAATGATCCAAAACTATCATAAAGGTTACAAAAATCTAGCTACGCTTTGTGTCTTGATAACCATCTTTATCTTGAACATAAACATCCATTCACCTATGAACAAAACAAGTACATCAGTGTTAATCCCCTAAAGTTAAACTTATTAACACAAATGTAACTCCAGGTATGTAACATGTGTTACGTGTTATACACGTGTAAAATTTTATTGTAACACATGTAACATGTGTTACCTCCTAGTATAACACACAATAACAGTTACTATTCAGATCAAAAGCCCAAACAAGCAACCAACCCAACAAAAAAACAGTTACTATTCAGATTAAAAGCCTCAAACAAGCAACCAAATAAAACACAATTTTTTACCACAAAAATGATTTTAACACAAAAATAAAAACCAGCAAATTACATAAACATTTACCCATTTTTAGAACCATTTTAACAAAAGAATCATGTTCATCTCTAAAACATCCATTACACAAAAACCTATAAACAACCATTTTAACTAAAACATCAAGTGTGAAATGATTTTTCAAAATAAAATACTCAAGAGATTGTTGTTTCTCTCTCTAAAATAGCAACTTTCTCTCTCTAAAAACACTTACCGAATCTAGAAACCGTGTGATGAACACGATGAAGATCTTCAAACTTGCTTCTCTCTATGTGTTCTTGGTGTTCTTGATGAAGATTGTTGTTTCTCACTCTAGAAATCACCTTTCAACAAGCATCAGCACACCCGAGATGAAGATGACGACGTGAGATGAAGCATGAACACACCCGAAATCAGCTTTCAACAAGCATGAACACATCCGAAATAAACAAGATGAATATTGTCGTTTCTCTCTAAAAAAACATTAGCTTTCTCTCTCTAGGAGAACAAGCCTGAAAATCAGCCATGGAAGATGGGAGAAAGCAATGGTATTTAGGGTTTTGGAAGAAGAAACGAATGGAGGGACATAAGAAAGAAAGAGATGCAAGTTCTGTATATTGTTGGTTTTAAAAAAAGTGATGAAATGATGGGTAATAAATGACTTGATGTGATGGGGGAGATGGTGAAATGATGGCTTGAACAAATGACTATTTTGCCCTTTTAACATGTGTTTAAAGATATGATGTGGATCAATCTTGACCACACAATTCAGGTTTCCCAAGTTTTCTAGATTAAATGGGTTTTCCATAGATACTTACACTATGTATATATATTATTAGTTTAATAATTATATGTTAAGGTATAAAGTGAACATAATAATAACTATCATTAATATAATAAGTATTACTACTATTAATATAATTATTATTAATAGAGCACAAAAAGATATATTATTAAAACTTTATAGTGACAACATGTCATCGTCTTAGATGATAGAAAACCTAGATGTGTGAATAAAAACTTTATGTATTTATTTTTTTAATAAGAAAATAAGTTATTTGGTCAATAAAATATATATTACAAAAACCTACCTATAGCTATGATGTTTGGACATTTTTAATAGCTCTTTTAGAAATATTAAAAATTGAGGAGTTGAATCAAGTATCGAAATGGAATACTGAAGAATTAAGGATTTGGTGAAGAAGTCAGTTTGACCTAAAATGATTACGATAAGTTATTTGGCTACTTTGACTAAATATAGTTCCACATAGTTTAAAATGCATATTGAATTGTATTAAAATCTTTATTGGGTCAATTTGATATAACAATTGAAATTTGGTGAAAATTATGGGTTGAATACCCAAATAATTATTCAATTGGACATTTACTTTGTCAAATTTGGAAACGTATCAACTATTGATTGCCTCACCATCTATAAAATATGCATTTCATTCAAGATTTAACAAACTTTGGTTTACAATATACAAAATTGACTTAGTAAAAGTTGTCGATTTAATACAATGAATGGATAGAAGAAAGTGTTTCGATTGTTAAAAGATAAAATGAGCCAAGCTCGAGTTTGTGTATGTTTCGATACAAAAGAGTATCGTGACAATATATGCTTCTCGTTGGGTAATGCCTCGTAATTTTAATTTTATTACGCATGTTCAGGAGTTAGTTGTCACATGTTGTTTTGTCAAAAAGGATTTCGAGGCATTATTTATATAGCATGTAATGTGTTGTATACATGGATCACAAAAGCCTCAAATGCTAATTTGGTCAACAATATCCCAACAAAGTATACGGGGTTTAATATATGCTCAAGTATACATACACACTTATATAGTTATATATACAATCAGTCGTATGCTTGGTCGTTATCGATATAAAACTAGTTTTGACCATCCGAAAGTAGCCAAAAGATGTTACACTACCCACATAATACATACTTATAATTAGATAACATATAGCCTTACTTAGTGTTATGACTATTATAACTCTTTTTTTTTGGCAAAATACAAACATGATTTCGGGTGATTTTGGAGTTAAATGCAAGGGCTTACCTACTGGTTTATAATTGTTGACTCCGTACTAAAGCTTTATTTAGATGGCAGTGCTGTTGTACGTTGCTTATAAATAACAATATACTTGTGTTGGATTATATCTACACAAGATATATATGTTTGTTCAGGAACATTGAAAGACAAACATAACTATCATTTACATCAACACTAGCGACATGTGAGTAGGTTATATCTATACATAACTATCCATATACTTAGATCAACACTTTACCAACTTATTCTTGATGTAAATGGTCGTACCACCACGTGTGTATGGCCCCCCTCAAATAGACATGATAATGACATGCATGCCAACTGTCTTGATGAATGTATTAGTATATACACATAACTATAAAATGTTGTGATTATGTAGCATTAGGAGTTTTGCATCACCATCTTCCTCCTTTTGTCTCTCAAAAGGCATTAAGTCGCGGATAGGTCATTTAGGGGTCGGAGATGTTGATGACTTCTATATTACGAAAAGTTCGTCAGAAGATCAGCCGGCTAGATTATACAATATAATGGATTTTTTATTGGAGGTACTTGAATTTTATTGTTAGAATTTAAGGATCTTTTGTAGTAATCTATTATATGTCGTGAGAATTGAAAAAGAAAGGTAAAACTACTAGATGATGAAAAAATGAATAAGATATAGGAAACAAGTTTAATTTTGTACGAGGATAGGCGTACGAAGTAAACTATTTATCAAAATGTCAGATGTTTGATTTTATCATGTGATCAACTCCAAAATACATCCATTTCTAGACTTTAAAATCTTAGAAATGATTGTAAGGTAAGTGTGTGGACATGAGAGTTGATGTCTATTTGACATTAACTTCAAAGATGCTTTCTTATTTTATATTATAAAAACTTGATAAAAATCAATTTAAAACATAAAACTATAAGAACGAATATTCTTTTATACGTCGTGTTAGTTAGATAAAGTGGAAGATTAGTACAATAACTGTATAGTTATATAACTGCCTTATGTATGATTATCTGATTAAATCAAACAATATATATAAATACTTATGTAATTCTTCAGTTTTCCATTTAAAACTAGTTAAAGCAGTGTATATATATAATTTAAAATAAAAGTGCGAAGAAATAAATTAATAATAAGTGAAATATATGAAATGTAAATATGATTAAATTAAATTAAAATGAAAAAAAAAGTAAAGAAATAAATTAATT
This sequence comes from Helianthus tuberosus, assembly GCA_030545235.1. Classification (NCBI taxonomy): domain Eukaryota; kingdom Viridiplantae; phylum Streptophyta; class Magnoliopsida; order Asterales; family Asteraceae; genus Helianthus; species Helianthus tuberosus. The sequence goes on along the minus strand of JARYGA010054845.1, from coordinate 37,026 downwards.
TGTAAGTGAAAGAGAACTAATGTAGCATAATTGAAAGAGAAGTGGGATTGTGGGCACTGCCCAAATTGAAGCTTTGGGCATAAAGAAACGGTGTGTTTTCAAAAGGTATCTTTAAAAGCCAAAGAATCAAATAAACAAAATGAATAACTTCATCCCCAGTTAAACATAAGGGTGTTTGGGCGTACATCGGGTAGGGTTCGCGGTAGATCGAGTATATTGGGAACACCAACGTCAGGGTCACGGGTAGGGCGAGCGGGTAGTACTCATCGATCCAGATAGGATTGATTGTGTGTGTGTGTGTTTGTGACTGTTGAGCTTGGAAAACGATAGAGGGGGTGGGTTCATGATAACACCGGCGTAGGGAAAGCGGGTTCCAGGGGTACCCTTGGGATGATGAGGTATCGAACAGTGATTTGATGATGAACGGGTTCTGACGGGCTCAACCCCTTGTATCATTACACCAAAAGAACTTGAAAAGTTGTGGTGTCTTTCTCGTATTAGCATGTTTCATTCCTAGAGTTAAAAAAACAATATTTTTTTATAAAAGTTAAATAAATTAAAAAAAAAGGATTGTTTTAGTCACAACTTGTGAAAATGATTCTTTGATTGTTGTTGATACGAGATTTGGAATTAATATACCAAACTATTGAGCTTTTATACGTGTATTAGAACCCAATTATGTGACATTCAAATGAGCTAAAGAATATTAATTTTTTTTCCTGCAAATAAAAAGTGATTTGATAAAAAGAATTTCCTTGAAGAGTATTCGGAATTTCATTTGATAAAAAGAATTTCTTTGAAGAGTATTCTGAATAAATTATGTTTGTGTTTTTTTTTTTAAAGTAAAAGATTAAATTGTTTGAATATTGACTATTTTTGGCAAAGTAAACACAGACTTTCAACTAGGGCTTCAAGGACGTTTAAGAAGTAACGGCCCAGGGTGTCCTGCTTTAACGGGCATTCAATTCATTGAAGTCTCTAGACGGGTCCTTAGGGGCATACACCAATTGTACTGACTTCCCTTATGCTTTGTTTGCTTGTACCTTGAGCACATCACAAATGTCTTCAACTAGGGGATGCTTCGCCCGCGTTGCGGGGCGATTGCTAAATAATTCTCAACCAATTAAAACAATAGTACTCTAGTTTTGCTAGAAAGAAAAAGTAAAAATAGTGTTAGGCAGCTCTTTGACATGATTTTTAGCTGGGGGTAAAGTCATATTTTTATTTTTTCTTGGGGGAATTTTTTTCCCGAGGGTAAAATCCTAATTTTTAGCCAGGGGAAAAGCATATTTTTATTTTGCACTGGGGGCAAAAACGTAAATTTGATTTGAGGGTGATATCGTAATTTTGAATGGAGGGGAAATTCGTAAGTTTTAGCTAGGGGGAAAAACATAATTTTATTTTGAACTGGGGGAAAGACATAATTTTAAACTGGGGGCAAAACCGCAATTTTAAAGTGGGTATAAAATAATAAGCTGGTGTAAAATCGTAATTTTGAGCCCGGGGGGGGGGGGGGAATGTTATTTTGAACTGGGGAGAAAACGTAATTTTGGCTGAGGGTAAAAACGTAATTTTAACGGATAACTATTATGGCCATACTAACGGATAACTAGTTTTATTCAAATCTAAGGAACTTACCTATAACCCGTAGACATTCTAACGGATAACTAGTTCTATTCATTCCGGGCTATAGAACCCCCCAAATAATCGGACTTGGGTCAATAATACTTTGACTTGTGGCTTTTGCTAAATTAAAACCGTTATCGGTTGGAAGCTAGCAAGAGGTTAATACTCTTAACTTATTTTATTTTAAACTTAGGGTATGGCCAATATGCCACTTGGAGTAGGTATTATATGAATGAGCCGTGTGATTGCTTATAAATATAAGAACTCGATTTAATCTGTATTACTTGATAACTGAAACAATTGGGGGTTAATAGTACCGTGTCCGTGCGTCCCGACTCATGAACTATTATGGCCATACTAAATAACGTGCCGGGGTAGACATACAGACTATAAGATGCGTTATTAAACTTTGGTGTGTACCTTAATCATTATAGCACTGAAAATGACCGGCACTAATTTATGGTTCCCGACTGTATGACAAGTATTGTAAAACTGGTGACAAGATAAAATCCCAATAAATACTAAATGATTACCTAAGGGTTTTCTCTATCTATAAAACACTTTTGAAAAACTACTTTAAAAAACGAGTTAGTTTATTATATTTACCGGCAAAAGCTGACGTATTTTGAAAAAATTAAACCGCAGGTACCGAACCTTGATATTAGGCTGGGAATCCGGGTCGGCTATGATAAAAGCTTTGGAATTTGCAACTCTTCAGCTTAAGGCCTATAATGTTTAAAGCTTTTTTTATTTTGATCCCCCTGTGGGCATGTACTTAAATTTTAATATCATATTTAAGCTTTTATTGAATTAAATATTTTTACTCAATACTTCCGCTGCATACATATTGTGATACTGTTATTCAATCGTCACGTTTAAACCCTACCATTCCGGGTCCACTGGAATTCGGGTGTGACATTATCACCATGGAAGCTCTCTCAATGGTGGTTAAGCGAGCATGTTATATTGGTTTACTAGATCGTATTATATGTTCCCCACATGGACCCGTATTATCTCATTTTTTACGCCGATAACCCCATCTTTATAAGTGAGTGGTCATCGCGGAATGCATTGAATCTAAATAGATTACTACGTTGTTTCTACCTCGTATCGTTTCTTCGGGTGAAGGCTTCTAAAAGTTGGTTATACGAGGTGTAAGTCCCGCATTGATTGAGGAGGCGAATGAAGCCTTCCTTATAATGGAGTGGAAACCTTCTCTACAAGATGTGTTTTGCCTGGGCAAACAACTCATCGGGTAAAAACTACGTTGTTAGTTCCTGAATGGGTAACCCATCGGGGGCAAAGTGAACAATATATTGGCACGGTATACTTGGGATGTTACAAATGGTATCAAAGTCAGGGGTTAGACTGGTGTGCCAGCGAGGACGCTAGGCTCTCTATGGGGGTAGAGATGTAAGTCCCATATCAGTTAAGGAGGAGAACAAAGCCTCCTTATAAGGAGCTGGAAACCTTCTCTACCAAGACGTTTTTTTTATGGTCGAGCAACTCATTGGGTAAAAAAAAACCATGAGTTCTTGGATGGGCAACCCATCGGGGGCAAAGTAGGCAATATCTTGACACGGTTTACTTAGGCTGTTACATGAGGTCAGTGTGAATGATGGGGAGTTGCAAAACATGGTTGGCATTCTTATGTAGAGTTTTGGCATTTCCATTCAAGCATTTAGGGTTATTCGTAGGGGTAAACATGAACTTAATCAATAATTAGAAGTCAGTTGTGGATACATTCAAGAAACGGTTGTCACTATGGAAAGCAAACACAATTTTATTTGAAGGTCTTATCATACGTATAAAATCGATGTTGAGTGCACTTCAAACATATTTATTTTCTCTATTTAAGTCCTTGGTACAAATCATTTGATAGTTGAAACGGCTTTGTAGAGACTTTTTGTGGGGTGGTGGTTTGGGTGAGCAGAAAATGACATGGGTGACATGGAAAGATGTTATGGCTCCAAAGGAGGTGGGAGGGCTAGGAATAGGGTCACTGAAGGAAACAAAGTTAGCAATATTGGAAAAATGGTGGTGGAGGTTTAAGGTGGACACAAAGACCTTATGGAGAAAGGTGATCTGGGGTGTACATAGTAGTTCAAGGCACTAGAGTTTCATCCTAGCCGGGTTGTCTTTTGTGAGTTCGTGGAAACAGGTATATGGGATTGCAAACTACTTCGATCTGGTCGGAGTTAGGGGTGCATGACAATGAGCAGCAGATACAGTTCTGCAAAGAGAGCCTGAGTTTTAGATGAGCCACTGTGTAAAAAGTTTCCCAATCTGTTTTGCATTGAAAGGTTTAACCATTCAATAGTTGCGGGTCGAGTGGGTATGGTAATTGGGGTGTTGGTTCTCAGGTTTCATTAGACTATGTGGCCTCAATCTGCACTGGAAGTCTCAAAAATGAATCCGCTCTCAATAGTGTTGGCTTCGGTGGTGGTAGGCAAGGTGGAGAATATTTGGGTGTGGAGTCCAGTTCCCTTCGGTTTGTTCTCAAGTCGGAGTATTCGGGCTCAGTTTAGAAATGTAAGTTTTACGGATTGTGGGATTAGTTTTAAGTGGAACAATTGGATGCCCATCAAAGTTAATTTTCTTTCTTGGAGAGTGGCTTTGAATCGGGTTCCTACCAAAGTGGAACTAGGCAAAAGAAATATCCATTTGGAATCGCCTAGATGCAGCCTTTTGTGCTAATGATTTGGTACATGCGCATTGATACCTAAGGGGATCTCGGAAATGGAAGAAGGCGACATACACGGTGATACAATCTGCCATATGGTACATTTGAAGATGCCAAAACGACTTTGTTTTCAATCGGAGGCAAGCTTGTTTCGGGAGGATCATGGAGGAGATAAAGGCGTTTGGGCTCTTGTAGATTAGGAACCGTGCAAAGATGAGAGACATTACATGGGAATGTTGCTGTAAACCTGACTTGCTAACTAATGTTTTATGAATAACTTTGTTTTGTTGGTCTTTAAAAAAACATGTTTGTCTGAAAAACTAGAATTTGAAAATATGTAACTTAGAGGGAAAGGTTTGTTTAATGGGCAATCATTTTTTGTGACACGTAGGGAATATAGTGATCCCTAGGAAAAAAAAAAGGAGAGTAGTTGCAGGAATTCCAAATTTGACCAATTCTAGATGAGCATGGCTCTATCTATCCATCAATTCACAAAATTTACTAGTCTTTAAAGCCTATTAATGTGACATCTTGTATTGTTTTAACTCACACTAGACTCGGGACCCCAATAGTGTTAAATTCCTTTCCTTTTCATATCTACCTTATTATTGTACGAATGCATAGAAATCATTGTTTATATCATTTTAACCTACTTCAATTCTATCTCAGACCATAAATTCTTATCTATTTCTTCAAAATTCATTAGAGCATTCACATCCAATCCATCAAATTATACATACATTCCACTAAAAAACAACTCATATATCAATATATTTCCACTAAAATCAAATACTTTTTCTCTCTCCTTTCAATTAAATAATATTATCATTACATTTTTCTCTCACTTTCACTCACAACCACTTTCAAAATATATTAAAAAATTATAACGGGTGAACAGTGTACCCCCAAATATACAGATAAACAGTAACATTTTCTCTCTCCAAAGTAAACACAGACTTTCAACTAGGGCTTCAAGGACGTTTAAGAAGTAACGGCCCAGGGTGTCCTGCTTTAACAGGCATTCAATTCATTGAAGTCTCTAGACGGGTCCTTAGGGGCATACACCAATTGTACTGACTTCCCTTATGCTTTGTTTGCTTGTACCTTGAGCACATCACAAATGTCTTCAACTAGGGGATGCTTCGCCCGCGTTGCGGGGCGATTGCTAAATAATTCTCAACCAATTAAAACAATAGTACTCTAGTTTTGCTAGAAAGAAAAAGTAAAAATAGTGTTAGGCAGCTCTTTGACATGATTTTTAGCTGGGGGTAAAGTCATATTTTTATTTTTTCTTGGGGGAATTTTTTTCCCGAGGGTAAAATCCTAATTTTTAGCCAGGGGAAAAGCATATTTTTATTTTGCACTGGGGGCAAAAACGTAAATTTGATTTGAGGGTGATATCGTAATTTTGAATGGAGGGGAAATTCGTAAGTTTTAGCTAGGGGGAAAAACATAATTTTATTTTGAACTGGGGGAAAGACATAATTTTAAACTGGGGGCAAAACCGCAATTTTAAAGTGGGTATAAAATAATAAGCTGGTGTAAAATCGTAATTTTGAGCCCGGGGGGGGGGGGGGGGAATGTTATTTTGAACTGGGGAGAAAACGTAATTTTGGCTGAGGGTAAAAACGTAATTTTAACGGATAACTATTATGGCCATACTAACGGATAACTAGTTTTATTCAAATCTAAGGAACTTACCTATAACCCGTAGACATTCTAACGGATAACTAGTTCTATTCATTCCGGGCTATAGAACCCCCCAAATAATCGGACTTGGGTCAATAATACTTTGACTTGTGGCTTTTGCTAAATTAAAACCGTTATCGGTTGGAAGCTAGCAAGAGGTTAATACTCTTAACTTATTTTATTTTAAACTTAGGGTATGGCCAATATGCCACTTGGAGTAGGTATTATATGAATGAGCCGTGTGATTGCTTATAAATATAAGAACTCGATTTAATCTGTATTACTTGATAACTGAAACAATTGGGGGTTAATAGTACCGTGTCCGTGCGTCCCGACTCATGAACTATTATGGCCATACTAAATAACGTGCCGGGGTAGACATACAGACTATAAGATGCGTTATTAAACTTTGGTGTGTACCTTAATCATTATAGCACTGAAAATGACCGGCACTAATTTATGGTTCCCGACTGTATGACAAGTATTGTAAAACTGGTGACAAGATAAAATCCCAATAAATACTAAATGATTACCTAAGGGTTTTCTCTATCTATAAAACACTTTTGAAAAACTACTTTAAAAAACGAGTTAGTTTATTATATTTACCGGCAAAAGCTGACGTATTTTGAAAAAATTAAACCGCAGGTACCGAACCTTGATATTAGGCTGGGAATCCGGGTCGGCTATGATAAAAGCTTTGGAATTTGCAACTCTTCAGCTTAAGGCCTATAATGTTTAAAGCTTTTTTTATTTTGATCCCCCTGTGGGCATGTACTTAAATTTTAATATCATATTTAAGCTTTTATTGAATTAAATATTTTTACTCAATACTTCCGCTGCATACATATTGTGATACTGTTATTCAATCGTCACGTTTAAACCCTACCATTCCGGGTCCACTGGAATTCGGGTGTGACATTATCACCATGGAAGCTCTCTCAATGGTGGTTAAGCGAGCATGTTATATTGGTTTACTAGATCGTATTATATGTTCCCCACATGGACCCGTATTATCTCATTTTTTACGCCGATAACCCCATCTTTATAAGTGAGTGGTCATCGCGGAATGCATTGAATCTAAATAGATTACTACGTTGTTTCTACCTCGTATCGTTTCTTCGGGTGAAGGCTTCTAAAAGTTGGTTATACGAGGTGTAAGTCCCGCATTGATTGAGGAGGCGAATGAAGCCTTCCTTATAATGGAGTGGAAACCTTCTCTACAAGATGTGTTTTGCCTGGGCAAACAACTCATCGGGTAAAAACTACGTTGTTAGTTCCTGAATGGGTAACCCATCGGGGGCAAAGTGAACAATATATTGGCACGGTATACTTGGGATGTTACAAATGGTATCAAAGTCAGGGGTTAGACTGGTGTGCCAGCGAGGACGCTAGGCTCTCTATGGGGGTAGAGATGTAAGTCCCATATCAGTTAAGGAGGAGAACAAAGCCTCCTTATAAGGAGCTGGAAACCTTCTCTACCAAGACGTTTTTTTTATGGTCGAGCAACTCATTGGGTAAAAAAAACCATGAGTTCTTGGATGGGCAACCCATCGGGGGCAAAGTAGGCAATATCTTGACACGGTTTACTTAGGCTGTTACATGAGGTCAGTGTGAATGATGGGGAGTTGCAAAACATGGTTGGCATTCTTATGTAGAGTTTTGGCATTTCCATTCAAGCATTTAGGGTTATTCGTAGGGGTAAACATGAACTTAATCAATAATTAGAAGTCAGTTGTGGATACATTCAAGAAACGGTTATCACTATGGAAAGCAAACACAATTTTATTTGAAGGTCTTATCATACGTATAAAATCGATGTTGAGTGCACTTCAAACATATTTATTTTCTCTATTTAAGTCCTTGGTACAAATCATTTGATAGTTGAAACGGCTTTGTAGAGACTTTTTGTGGGGTGGTGGTTTGGGTGAGCAGAAAATGACATGGGTGACATGGAAAGATGTTATGGCTCCAAAGGAGGTGGGAGGGCTAGGAATAGGGTCACTGAAGGAAACAAAGTTAGCAATATTGGAAAAATGGTGGTGGAGGTTTAAGGTGGACACAAAGACCTTATGGAGAAAGGTGATCTGGGGTGTACATAGTAGTTCAAGGCACTAGAGTTTCATCCTAGCCGGGTTGTCTTTTGTGAGTTCGTGGAAACAGGTATATGGGATTGCAAACTACTTCGATCTGGTCGGAGTTAGGGGTGCATGACAATGAGCAGCAGATACAGTTCTGCAAAGAGAGCCTGAGTTTTAGATGAGCCACTGTGTAAAAAGTTTCCCAATCTGTTTTGCATTGAAAGGTTTAACCATTCAATAGTTGCGGGTCGAGTGGGTATGGTAATTGGGGTGTTGGTTCTCAGGTTTCATTAGACTATGTGGCCTCAATCTGCACTGGAAGTCTCAAAAATGAATCCGCTCTCAATAGTGTTGGCTTCGGTGGTGGTAGGCAAGGTGGAGAATATTTGGGTGTGGAGTCCAGTTCCCTTCGGTTTGTTCTCAAGTCGGAGTATTCGGGCTCAGTTTAGAAATGTAAGTTTTACGGATTGTGGGATTAGTTTTAAGTGGAACAATTGGATGCCCATCAAAGTTAATTTTCTTTCTTGGAGAGTGGCTTTGAATCGGGTTCCTACCAAAGTGGAACTAGGCAAAAGAAATATCCATTTGGAATCGCCTAGATGCAGCCTTTTGTGCTAATGATTTGGTACATGCGCATTGATACCTAAGGGGATCTCGGAAATGGAAGAAGGCGACATACACGGTGATACAATCTGCCATATGGTACATTTGAAGATGCCAAAACGACTTTGTTTTCAATCGGAGGCAAGCTTGTTTCGGGAGGATCATGGAGGAGATAAAGGCGTTTGGGCTCTTGTAGATTAGGAACCGTGCAAAGATGAGAGACATTACATGGGAATGTTGCTGTAAACCTGACTTGCTAACTAATGTTTTATGAATAACTTTGTTTTGTTGGTCTTTAAAAAAACATGTTTGTCTGAAAAACTAGAATTTGAAAATATGTAACTTAGAGGGAAAGGTTTGTTTAATGGGCAATCATTTTTTGTGACACGTAGGGAATATAGTGATCCCTAGGAAAAAAAAAAAAAAGGAGAGTAGTTGCAGGAATTCCAAATTTGACCAATTCTAGATGAGCATGGCTCTATCTATCCATCAATTCACAAAATTTACTAGTCTTTAAAGCCTATTAATGTGACATCTTGTATTGTTTTAACTCACACTAGACTCGGGACCCCAATAGTGTTAAATTCCTTTCCTTTTCATATCTACCTTATTATTGTACGACTGCATAGAAATCATTGTTTATATCATTTTAACCTACTTCAATTCTATCTCAGACCATAAATTCTTATCTATTTCTTCAAAATTCATTAGAGCATTCACATCCAATCCATCAAATTATACATACATTCCACTAAAAAACAACTCATATATCAATATATTTCCACTAAAATCAAATACTTTTTCTCTCTCCTTTCAATTAAATAATATTATCATTACATTTTTCTCTCACTTTCACTCACAACCACTTTCAAAATATATTAAAAAATTATAACGGGTGAACAGTGTCCCCCCAAATATACAGATGAACAGTAACATTTTCTCTCTCCTCTACTCACAACTACTTTTTATACCCTTTATAATATAAAAATCCCCCCTCACATAATTTGATGGTTAGGATGTGAATGCTCTAAAATAATTTTATGGTTTTCTTCAAAACAATAAATGGTTTTCTTCAAAACAATAAAATAATTTTATTTCTTTTTTTAAAGGTGTGAATTATTCACGAATGTCGGGAGGTCTAGTATACGTTTCTTAACCGGGTCCGCGCTAGAGAGCCCTCTTGCACAATAGATCCCCAATTAAAACCTCTCAACGAGCAGTGGCGAAGCTTGAAGTTTTCGTCGGGGGGGGGGGGGGTGGTCGAAAACGTATATACCCAAAAATTTCTATAGAACCGGGGGGTCGAAAACGTATATACCCAAAAATTTCTATACGAAAACTACATGTACAACACTACTGAGCGAAAAGTTCGGGGGGTCGGGCGCCCCTCCCGGCCCCTTAAATGCTACGCCCCTGTCAACGAGAAACCTCTATCACACAGACTCAAACTTGAGACCTGGAGGGGAAAACTCATTCGGACCCACCATAGGTGGAACTTAAATACTTGTGACCACCATTAGAGCACCAGTAATGTTAATAAAATAATTTTATAACAACATGAGTTTTTTTATCTTTAAATAATATAGTTTGAAAAAGGCTATTGGTTAATCTAAAAAATGGGAATTTGAGGACCAAAAAATGGAGCTATGTCTTGGTGATTCGTGTCACTTTTCATTGATGATTTCATTAAGTATGGAACCAACATTCTCATGGTATGGCTCCACTTTTCACAGAGCCACAGCCATTTTCTTTTCGTCTGTATATATAAAGATTTATTATTTTGAGGGGTGGGTGGAGAATAAATATTGTTTATGTATAACAGTGAAAATATATTTACACACCACAAACTAGAGTGGTATTTTAATGATGCTACAACTAACACAAACACTAGTATTCATATAACATTATTTTTTTTAATTAATAAAAACTATAGTTTAAATTCAATATAATAAAATATGCATTTTATAGTGTAATTATTTTAAAAAAAATATGTTAATGTATGAAAAAGTCATGACCGTTTAAAAATCAAGAGAGTAGTCTCCTTAAAAGTCAACAATATGTTTTAAATGATTTTATCATATATTTTGTAAGTTGTATTACTTAAAATTTTAAATTATGTAAAAGTATTCTTTTGTTGTCCTTTATATGTATTATAACATAGTACACAAATAGATCTTTTTTAATGTTACATAATACTCAACGTTAATTATATTTTTATAATAATAAAGTGCGACCCCAATAAAAGAACATTTTGGCCAATGTTAAATCACACACATATATATAGAATAGAAGGGGTAGGTAAAATAAAGTAGCCAAAGGTGAGCATAGCATAAGAATTAAATATAAAGATATATCTATGGGTGGGCAAGAGGAGAAGATTGAAAATGACTTGTGAAATAATTTAAAGGACAATACACTTATGGATCAATTTGTGGGACAACCTGCTCTTGATACAAAACTTAAAAGTATTCCCAACTTATATTAGATCTGAGAAGAAAATTTAATTGAGAAGGAAAATAACAAAGAGTAATTTTGTAAAATATTAAATAGTTTTTTCACTTTTCTCATTTATTATCATTTTTGACTAATTAATTAGTCATAAGACTAGTATCCTCCACACTAACTTTTTTTGCCTACACACATCAAAAGTTATCTTACATATTTCGAAATTCATCTCACACGTTGAAATTTAGCCTACACAACTTGTAATTTATCCTACACTTCAAATTATTTTATTTTTTTGAAAAAAAAATATATATTTTGAAGATAAGTTACAAAAAATTTAATTTAGTTAGCTATTAAAGAGTAAGACTACAAATTAATGACCTATGTAAGTTTACCAATGTACCCTTGTAGTAACATTAAATACTTATATTAAATAAAGTAAAATAAATAATCTTTATTGGTTGAAATTTCTTCTTTTTTCTTCTTACAAAAAATTTCTTTTCATTTGAACTCTCCACTATATATATATTAAGTATCCTATAAAAAGGGTGAGAGTGTCAGAAATGTAAGAAATAATCTATTGTTGACATGTGTCTTTCAATTATATTAATGAAAAAGAACAATATTGCAATTTACTCCAAAGTTCAATTAAATGATAAAATAATCTTGTAACCCAGTGAGTTATTTTAAGATACTGGTATGATTTTATTTTTTACAAAGATTTTTTACGAATTAGTTGTTATATACGAATAGACAAATTTTATAAATCATCTGATTCTTTGATAGCGAAGATTATTACATTCGTTTTTTTAATCGGTGTTTTTTTTGTATAGCGAAGATTATTACATTAGCTACAGGGTGTTTTATACTATAGTTCAGCAGGATGTTTTTAAGTAACATATAGTTGTTCTGCTGCAGGGTGTTTTATAATATTATGTGACATACAATCTGGTGAGCAGGGTGTTTTAAATCACATTGAATTCTCAGGCAATGAAGAATCCATTGCAGCTTTACGTTGGATAGAAAAGACAGAAGCAGTCATAAATATAAGTAAATGTGCAGACGAATATAAAATTATGTTTGCTTCCAATCTTTTCAAAAATGCAGCATTAGAATGGTGAAATACTATTCTCCAGTATAGGGGAAGTGATAGAGTTTATAATATGGAATGGATCAACTTTAAGGAAATGGTTGAAAGAAAATTATGTCCTCCTAATGAAAAGGAACAAATCGCCAATAAGTTCCTAAATCTCAAAATGACTGGGATAGACAGCAAAGGTTACACTACCATATTCTTCAAATATGTTAGGATAGTGCCAACCTTAGCCTCACCAGAACCAGTGTTAATCTCTCGTTATATTTGGGGATTAATTAGCGAGATTAGACACATAGTCAAGGCAGCTAGACCACAAACCATAGAAGAAGCAGTAGAACTAGCCAATACCCTGACTGATGAACTGGTAAGCACCCAAGAGGAAAACCAGAGAAAGAACTTAGCTCAAAAGCTTACCCAGGAATTTCGCTACGGTAATTCCAACCATGGGAAGGGTACAAGTTCTTCCTCTACACCCTACTGTAAGTTTTGCAAAAAAAAAAAAAAAAAAAAAAAAAAACACTCTGAAAGATGCTCCATATACTGCAACTATTGCAAAATATTTGGACACAAGGAAGAAGACTGTAGGAGGAAACCTAGTAATAGAATATGTTTCAATTGTGGAGAGGCTGGTCACATCAAACCAAACTGTCCAAAACTAGCTCTACCCACAACTAATAAGGCTAAGACAACTGAAGGACCTAAGAAGAATGCCAGAGCGTTTGTTCTGACAGCTGAGGAAGCCAAGATGATTTCGGATGTGATTGCCGGTACGTTCTTAGTTAATAATATATTTTCCAAAATATTATTTGACTCTGGTGCAAACCAAAGTTTTATCAATACTTGTTTCTACAAACTTCTCGACCAACCCTTAACCAAACTTCAACAAGATTGTCTGGTAGAGACAGCAAACAGAGAATCCGTTAAGATTAGTGAGATCTTGCAGGGAGCAAGAATAGAAATCCTGAACCAGCATTTCTTTGCTAACCTTTATCCAATGAATCTAGCCGGATTCGATATTGTGTTAGGAATGGATTAGTTGGTATCCAATTGTCACACCCTGATATTTCCACATATTACCGGTGGGCCCGGTGGGGAGTATCGTGACGTAGTTGATATCATCATAGTCAATTATACACAGTTTATAGCACAACGGAAGTCTTGGGGGAAAATACTATTACAAACCGAAATGTAAAGTACAAATAAAATATAATACAGACGGTTGTAAGATAAAATCCACAGGCGGATCTAAAATATAATACAAAACATTGTTCAACAGACTTTAAGCATTAAGAACTTACAAGATTCTTTATTTAATGCTCAGAAGCTTCCAGCCAATTTCGAGTAGTACCTGCCACTTAGTCTTTTTTGAAAATACGTCAGTTTACACTGGTAAATACAATTAACCGACTCTTTTAAAAACATTTATGAAAATTGATTTAAATGAACAAGGCACAATTACTCTTTTATAACTTGGGATAATCATATAAAATAATCTTGTATACAGATTTACATGTTTGTCGTATGTTCAGGGCCCGGGATAGAAGCCGAGACAAGATTAATAGACACACCACTAATATAAAACTACAAGGAGTTATCCTCACGTGTGGGTATATCATTTTACATACGCAACTGTCAGGTGTATGCCTACACCCCGTGCTTAAGTTGTGGCCATTTTCAAATGAAATGAGCCGAGGATATCCAGGATACGGTCATATTAACCCCCAAATGTTTATATATCAAACAAAACATATTAAAATGGGTTATGTCAATGAATTAACCACTAATCGATTAAATATTCCATACCCGACCAAGCGATAATAATTTACCGTATCCCAAGCCCGTATAAGGGAAAATAAGTTAAAAGTATTTACCTGAGCTAAAAATGCAAATTTTTGTATACTCAGCCATATATTCTACTTAAACAAGTGTAGGTAGCTTTTACTGGGCTCCTAATCTGGAACGAAGGTTTTAATTACCTATTAGATCCCTAACGAGTCTTATTTAAGTTGTAAACTTAGACCGGTTATTTTAAAGAAATATTTACGGTACGACACGCAAGATTAAGCGATGACCGGATTGGAATGTAATTTAGACCCGACAAGTATGGAGACTTGTATAAAATGGGTAAACTAAATACATTCTGGATTTTGAAGTAAAATGATAAGGTTTGACCCGTTTCGGCTAATTAATGCAAACTAGTTACATAAACCGTACCGAACGTGTATATGCATAACGGGTAACCGGATGAGTCATGTACAAGTTCCATAAGTTATTATGCTTTAAATATGTTATGATATCAGTAGGATATCATCAATTATGCCCAAAAAGATTTTTAAACCAATTTAAGTCCCGTAAGGGTATTTTGGTCATTTTAAGGTTTATAAAAGAGGTTTAATAGTAAACTGAGGTTCTGGTCTAAAACATTATGTAGAAATATTTATTTTATGATGTTAAATCAGTAAGATATCATACATATGTGTGGTTTACCATTTATGGCCAAACTATGCACCGTAGGGGCATTTTGGTCATTTCACATATGTTTTTAAGGACAAATTTGGAAGTCTGAGTTCATGACTTGTACTTACTGTAAAAATATTAAAATTTATTTATAAACTCAGTAGGTGACAAGTCTTAGGTGTTAAATATGGTTTTAAACCATACTATGCACCTAATTATCGTAAAGTCGATAATTGACGATATTTGAGATGTTTATGAAATTCTGAGATTTTGGTCAGTCTTGAATGTTTAAAATATTTTATTTTTCATATAAAATCAGTAGGAAAATGTTTGGCATGTTAATCTCATTTTATTAACAAAAATGGTATTATCGTCATTTATCGAATTATACAAGAACTCAATGATATGGTCAGTTTATAATCTGACCCAATATTCCCAAAATCTCTAAAAATAATATCAAAACAGTAGGTAATGAGTTTGGTGCCAAAATTTGGGTTTAAACATGATTGATGCTAAAAAGCGTAGTTTAATTAGTAAAAAGTTTTATTTTACGATATCTTGCATAACTTTAGTTTGAGACTAGAAACTGATGTCAAATTTATTTGACATGCTTATATATCAGTAACAAAGATATATGTATACTCATATATCCAAAAATCTCATTTTTACGTTATAAGGGCATAATAGTCAAATTTAAGCAAATAACGGAAACATGCAAATGAACTCTGATTTCTAAAGGACCATGTGGTATAACCTCAGAGGGTTATACTAACATATAATATGATCACAAAAGAACCCTAAGACATAAAGATACTAAGCTAGTTCGGGTCAGAACTGAAAGTCAAAGCAAAAGTCAACTTTTGCGACTTTCGGTTGCGAACCGAGCCTAAACTCAGAATTTTCGGGTTGAACATGTCTAAACATGTTCTTATAATATTTACCAAGTTATTAAAGTGATAAAACGTATTTTATAGCTTCTACATTATCAGTTATGAATTCTTTTATAAAAGCTGACTCGTTTGACTTTTCTGTTCATTACTTTGACCCGAAAATTGACTAAATAAACGTGATAATTAGGAGGTGCCCTTTTGAGGGATTATCACCTACTTAATTACCAACACATAGCCACATTTGATTAGAACCATGGCTGGACCGTTAATGATTAAATTAAAAGTCAAAGCAGAATTACGCTATCTTTGGCTTTCGGTCCTTATACTAATGAAAAATGAACTACAGGAGCTAAGAACACTTACAATGGTCCTTAGCACGAAATTTTGAACTTAGAGAGCTTCCTTTAAGACCAGGATTCTCCAGAAACAAAGCTTGAGAGAGTTGAATTCTGATTTTTGAAGTGAGCAAGATCAAGTGATGAATGAGGGCCTATTTATAGAGAATGAGGATTGTTTGAGATGAATTCTGCTTAATTTCTGCTTAAGAATCTCAAAAGATTCTTATTGTTTGGGACCCCAATCAAACTTTACATTCTTGCGAGTTAATGAAGTTAAAGGTGCAGCAATTCTTGAGAAATTTTTGATAAAACACCTGTAGTAACCTGCCAAACCTAAGAAGCTGCGAATTTCCGTGGGCGTCTTAGGTGCTTGCTTATTCATAATCGCTTCTATCTTAGCGGGATCCACCTGGATACCACGCTCACTTACCACATGTCCAAGAAATTGGACTTCTCGAAGCCAGAATTCACATTTATAGAACTTTGCGTAGAGCTTCTCGTGTTGCAAAAGTTTAAGGATGCATCGGAGATGTTTTTCATGATCAGCTTGGCTCTTTGAATAAATAAATATGTCATCAATGAAGACAATGACAAACTTGTCTAGATACGGCTTGCAGACACGATTCATAAGATCCATGAATGCTGCAGGTGCATTAGTGAGCCCGAAAGGCATCACTAAGAACTCGTAATGGCCATATCTTGTTCTAAACGTGGTCTTGTGTACATCTTCGGTTCTGACCTTCAACTGATGATACCCCGACCTCAAATCGATCTTTGAAAAGAAACTTGACCCTTGTAACTGATCGAAAAGATCGTCGATCCTGGGCAATGGATATCGGTTCTTGATTGTAACTTTGTTCAGCTCACGATAATCAATGCATAGATGCATTGAGCCATCCTTCTTCATCACAAATAGAATTGGCGCTCCCCAAGGAGACGAGCTTGGTTGAATAAAACCCTTTTCCAATAAATCATCCAACTGGGTCCTTAATTCTTTCGTTTCAGTCGGTGCCAATCGATAAGGAGCTCGTGCAACTGGTGCTGCTCCTGGAATAATATCAATTCTAAATTCTACTTGTCTGTCGGGAGGTAGACCAGGTAGTTCTTCAGGAAAAACGTCTGAGTATTCTGAAATAACAGGAATGTCTTCTATATTGGGCTTTGGCATATCCACTGTCACCTGTGCCATGTAAATGACACAACCCTTCTTCAAACACTTAGATGCCTTAAGCATAGATACTTGATCAGGCAATCCAAACTGTGTATCTCCTTGAATAGTAAGTGATTCACCATAAGGGGTCTTGATAACAACTTGCTTTCTATCACAGGCAATTTGAGCTTGGTTTAGGGATAACCAATCCATGCCTATAACTATATCGAATCCTGCTAGTTTCATCGGTAATAAGGACATCAGAAAAGAGTGATTCCCAATGGATATAAAGCATCCATCTAGAATTGTTGAAGCAGTCTCTAAGGTACCATCGGCCAATTCTACCTCATATTTTATGTCTAGAGTTTTAACAGGCAGATTTAACAGTTTACAAAATTTATTGTCTACAAAGGACTTATCTGCGCCAGAATCAAATAAAACTCTAGCATAAACATCATTTATGAGGAAAGTACCTGTTATAACATTATCGTTCTGCACTGCCTCTTTGGCATTCATCTGGAAAACTCGAGCATTGGTCTTATTGGCCTCTTCAGGCTTCTTTGGGTTTTTCAGGCAGTTGGTCCTTATGTGCCCCTTCTCATTGCAACCATAACAGGTTGCATTCTTCATATTCTTACACTCCAAAGTTTTATGATCCTTTGACTTGCAGATTCCACAAAGTTTAGGCTGCGAGTCAAGTCTGCATTTCCCAAAGTAGTGTTTCTTACAGGTTTTGCACTTGGGCTTCTCACCTGACTGCTGGGAGTCCCTCTTAAACCCAGAATTTTTCTTATGCTCAGAATTACCTTTCTTTTTCTTGTCAGAGCGATGTGAGCTCTTATCTTCCCTCTTTCTCTTTCCCTCATCAGAAGACTGTAACACCCCGAAAACGGGTTTGGTAATTAACCCACGTTAACACTAAAAGACGGGTAAAGTACCGTTAGTGGTAAAAGTAACCCGGTGAATATTAGGATTTTAAATAAATAAACCTAATATTAAATAAAAATAGTATAAAGGCTTTTGAGGAAATAAAGTTTATAGAAGGCCCGACCTAACGGGACTTAAAATAAGCTTAGTCATAAATATTCCCAAACCCGCTAAGTTAACTAGGAATATTAAACCTAGTTAATAAGTGGGGATCTTGTTGAAAATAATTAGGTTGTCGCCTACTAAATAACGAACCAAACACGAGGGGGCAAAGCGGGATAACTTGAAAAGTTATTTATTAATAACTAAACAAAACACAGACACATAAGTGTGTGTTCTGGATCGAGCTCAGGAAAGCTCCCAAGGAGCCAAACCCTAACATCTAACATAATCATCAAATTGAAGGATCAAATGAAGCCCAAATTCACAACCGAGCGTGAATTAACGATCACCCGAACAAGAGGATCGTAAGGTATGTAAAATCTTGATGATTAGTGAAGTTGTGAAATATGGATAATCATCCTAATCATGAATTAGGCATGGATTAGAGAAGGTATGGCTAGATTAGTGATGTATACTTGCTTAGGAACAAAACCCTAAGTGAAAATCATACATGACATGCTATGTATTGAATGATTTGATGATTTACTACACTTAATCAATTGGGTTTTAAACATATGTTGAAAAAGATGATATAATTGTGATTAGAATCATCATGCATGATAATAATCGATAAATACTTGAACAAATGATGTGTTTAAGTATATGATTATACCTACTATAAAAAGGGTTTAGTATGATATGATAAAATTGGATGATTGTTCATGATTAATGATGTTTAATATCATCAAGTATTAATTTGGTGACTTATAGTTACAAGAGCTTGCTAAATACGTGATTAAAACGGTAACATAAGAATGATGTTTACCGGATAATTGGCTAAATAATTAAAACTAGTAGTTAAGCTACTTCGTATAGTTAATTATGTCAACAGTCAGTTGACTTTTAAAAGTCAAACTGATCAATGATATGGTCGAATGGTTATTTCGACATAAAAGTCGTAGGATGGAATAGTCGTGAATGATTAGGACTAAGTTAACCATCTTATGAATTATGATGATAGTTTGACGCTGACAAGCTAAGGGGAAGCTTGGGAAGGAAGCGGGTCAAACTAATCGGGAGTGAAGGAAAATGCATAAACAGGATGCAAGGTAAGTATATCTTACACTAGTCATATATTTATAATATTCTTTCGTCGTATTAGTTACGAAAAAGCAAAAAAATACCTAATTGAGATATGATGTTCCGGCGTGTAGTCGTACGGAACAAGATAATCAAATATGACAAGAAAACATAGTGATGGGTAAAAAATGAGTTAAATCGGTAATTCGATCATATTATGACGAATAAAACATGTACTTTTAATGGTTATCATATAAGTTAAATCATAATAACCATTAAAGGCAAAATGATAATTTGACAATTTGACAATGGTAATTGGTCATTTAGACCAAACGGGTCAAAAGGTGAAATTATCACCCTTTGACAATATCGACTAATGGGTTGTCAAGATGCATGATTTTAGGAAATAAATAGCACATGGATGCTTACATCGCTATCACTTAGCAGCCACTAAGGAAAGGTATTGAAACGGGTCAATATATTGATCCGAGCCAGGTATGTATAATAATACAACTCATCATGTAGAGTTTGGAGTTTTATAACAGTTAGACAAGGTTAAAATAAGATATTCGGTTATCTTTTAGGTAAAGCGAATAAATTGAGTTATGATTATGGTGTTTTAGAAACATATTGGTTTCTAAACAAGAATATGGTTAAAAGGTCGGATTTTGGGGTTCAAACAAGCACTAATAGTCCTTCGTCGTAAAAGAATGACTAAAATTGACTAAAACGCCCTTGTTGGCTAATTCGAATAAACAACCTTTAAAGGTAGTTTTGAAACGAGTTTTATGATCAAATAAATAATTGTAATAAGTGTAAGAAGCGAAAGATGTAAACCTTCGGTCAAATGACTCTATATGAGTCTTTGTCGTAAATTAGCAATCAGACGAGAAAAACTCGGATTATATAGATCACCTCATTAAGTCCACCACAATTATAGTTGTGGTGGAAGATTACTTGATAAGAATGTTGTATATAACGCTAGAAATGAATGAAAGCGATTTTAAGCTTTAAAGTGCTTAAATACCCTTAACGGGTCAAAATAAGCACTTGAACGTAAACGGGTTCTAACTAAGTAAGAAACCCATGATTTATGATTTATTTGATAGGAAATATTGAAATTATGATTCTCATGAGTTTATAGATCAAGTAAACATGTTTGTTTGATAAAATCGCGAACGGGTCAAAAATTTGGTAAAAATGGTAATAAGCCGAAGACTTAAAAGTCTTAAATTTTGTTAATCCGGATGTTGGATTTTGACTCCATATGATGAAGGGTCAAATTACAATCATGTAGGAAGAAACGGTGGGTCAAACGGATAAGCGGTTTGAAAGATACGAAAGTTTTCGTGTCAATAAACGGCAAAATGGAAAGCTGGAATGCAGGGTCCATCGTAACTTACGGTGCCACCGTAAGTTACGGTGGAGCTGAAGGCTTTACGGCAGCCCCCTACTGATTTACGGTAGGGGCATGTCACACCAGAGGCCACCGTAACTTACGGTGCCACCGTAAGTTACGGTGGAGGCCAGTTGGAAATCCATGTTTTGAGATCAAGAGTTTAACGTTGGGATTCTTTTTCCTTCCATTATCCTTACCGGATTTGTTTAGACACATTTTAATCCCCATATGACTAAAACATTTCATGTTTATGAAATGTAGGTACATTTTGGATGCCGAAAAACGATCAAGCTCAACGAAGAACCGAACACAATAAAGACTCATGCTTCCGCACATTGCCTTGTCGTAAATCTATACGACGAATCTGATTACGTTATGTCAAATAACTTATGATTTGTAAAAGTTTTAATAAACTCGTGTTTTTATAATATGTGCAGTCTTAACTACACATCTAATTGTTGGTATTTACATGTAAAACCGTTAAATAGAAACTAGGGTGTTACAAGTTGGTATCAGAGCCTTGGTTTAAGAGATTCGAGTATGGTGGGGAGGAACCATGCTTGGACTTAGACCTTATGCTCTTGACAAAGAATAGTGTTCGGTTCGAGGCTTGATCGCAAATCCGGTAAGTGCATGTATGCTAATGGTCTAGCGTATTAAAGTGTTGCAGACAACACATAGGGTTACCGTGTAATACACGTTACCCCAATTAAATGATTGATATAGTTGACAAAAATACGCGCGTTGACGCGTATAGTAGAAAAAGCCTTGTATTATAATACAGGCGATTATTGAAGTTGATATTACTAACTTTTGTGAATATCTTGATTGAAGGACACTTGCATTTAAAGATGACAAGAGTTGAACAACTTAAGGATATGATAGAGGAACGGTCCGAAGTATGACGATAGGAGCATGCTCACTAAGGACTAAATCGCGTAACGACCGCGAACAAGGTTAATGGCAAGAAACGCCCGTCGGGGCAAGCATTACCAGGTGCGTGTTTTTAAATATAATCGCACAATTAGCAATATGCAACAAACATGTAGAGAATGATCGTTGCATAGGTAAATTAGAAACTTGGAAAACCTGAACAGAAATACATATCCAGGATATAATTTCCAAGAAAACTGAATAGAGGCGTTACTTACATATGGCGTGATGTGAAAACTATAAAAAGGTCGTGTATGTCATGTGTTAAATCGCTTACTCTGGCCAAGTAAGTAGTGGCATATGATACCACGAGTTTCTTATAGCGGACACATTTACATTCGATGTAGTAAGGGCGGAGTGAATGGGACTAATTAAAAAGTACCCAAATGAATCAGATAAGCAAAATATTTGATAATAATGTAAACGCACAACCGAGTGACGGAAGCGTATTACATCAGGATAATGAGCCCGAGTGAAGGGACAAAGAAACATGTAAAATGATTTAGACAAGTATTGGGAGGGAGTGTACTTACACTCGAACCCAGAAAACGCAAGCATGTAAAATGATTTAGACAAGTATTGGGAGGGAGTGTACTTACACTCGAACCCAGAAAACGCAAGCATGTAAAATGATTTAGACAAGTATTGGGAGGGAGTGTACTTACACTTGAACCCAGAAAACGCAAGCATGAAAAATGATTTAGACAAGTATTGGGAGGGAGTGTACTTACACTCGAACCCAGAAAACGCAAGCATGTAAAATGATTTAGACAAGTATTGGGAGGGAGTGTACTTACACTCGAACCCAGAAAACACAAACATGTAAAATGATTTAGACAAGCATTGGGAGGGAGTGTACTTACACTCGAACCCGGAAAATGCAAATATGTCCCTTAACGGGTCGTTTTTGTAAAACGTCAAACTTAAAGACAAAGTCGGAATATAAAAATGAAGCGAGGTCTTAATGCATACCGGGAGGGTTGCAATAATAACGACTTCGGTCAAACACCCGGTTGATGGGTAAGAATTAAACACATGCGTAAACCAAGAGACGTGAACGCGGGTTGAAAAATCAAAGTAACTTGGATTACGAGTTATGACTATAAAATCTCGTATATAGAAATTGTGAGTAAATATGTTCAACTATTCGAAGTCGAATGGGTTGAATAAAGAATAAAGTTGATTGTTTATAAGTGATGGATTTCACATTAATAGGTCAAACATGTTGAATACAATATAACGCCGAATGGCACAAATGAGCGCTAGCCAGATAAAGGTAGCGTTAAATGCAAGAGAATAATGAGCCCGGTAATGGGATATAACCAAATAAGAATAAATTATGGACTGTCAATATCTTGGCATGGATAATTGACAAAAGTTAAAGAGAAGATCCTAAAACTAAAACTTCGGTTTTAGTAAGAAATAATGTTTTTACAAACATAAATTCTGATAGGAATTTAAATAGTAAGCATGAAAGATACAAGTCTTGACACTGATAGGCGCAAGACGATATATTCGAAAAGTGATATTTTTGAAAATGAAATTTTGATATAAATTAAACATGATGTAACACAATCACGGTCAAGAAATGTAATGTGAAGTAGAATCACATTATAACCAAGCAAGCGGTAAAAAGTAACTGGACTAATAAGTCTAATTAGTGAGACCCGTCAAGGTCATTTAAATAAATTTGGTTTGCTTGTAAGCGGTAGGTTCGGTATGACTGAACCGAATAAATAAATTTGAAGACAAAAGAAATTGCTGCTAAAAGTGAAAGATTTCATTAAAGACCTTTAAACGGGTCAAAATAACGGATTCATAAAGAATTCGATAGTATATGAAAGCGATGGATATCGCTAAGTTAACTAAACTAGTGGAAATAACGAGATTACGTTATTTTAAGTTGCACTATGTCGTATGAGATACGTAGACAATTAGTGACCAAAAAGATGTTACCATACTTATCTGGTAATACTAACAATTGGTTAAAAGTATAATTAATGTTTAAATGATATCTCGGATCAAATACATTGAGTTTAAACTCAATGAATTAAGTAAGAAAGGGTTTCGAGGACGAAACCTCTTTAAGGGGGTAGACTTGTAACACCCCGAAAACGGGTTTGGTAATTAACCCACGTTAATACTAAAAGACAGGTAAAGTACCGTTAGTGGTAAAAGTAACCCGGTGAATATTAGGATTTTAAATAAATAAACCTAATATTAAATAAAAATAGTATAAAGGCTTTTGAGGAAATAAAGTTTATAGAAGGCCCGACCTAACGGGACTTAAAATAAGCTTAGTCATAAATATTCCCAAACCCGCTAAGTTAACTAGGAATATTAAACCTAGTTAATAAGTGGGGATCTTGTTGAAAATAATTAGGTTGTCGCCTACTAAATAATGAACCAAACACGAGGGGGGCAAAACGGGATAACTTGAAAAGTTATTTATTAATAACTAAACAAAACACAGACACATAAGTGTGTGTTCTGGATCGAACTAATGGGTTGTCAAGATGCATGATTTTAGGAAATAAATAGCACATGGATGCTTACATCGCTATCACTTAGCAGCCACTAAGGAAAGGTATTGAAACGGGTCAATATATTGATCCGAGCCAGGTATGTATAATAATACAACTCATCATGTAGAGTTTGGAGTTTTATAACAGTTAGACAAGGTTAAAATAAGATATTCGGTTATCTTTTAGGTAAAGCGAATAAATTGAGTTATGATTATGGTGTTTTAGAAACATATTGGTTTCTAAACAAGAATATGGCTAAAAGATCGGATTTTGGGGTTCAAACAAGCACTAATAGTCCTTCGTCGTAAAAGAATGACTAAAATTGACTAAAATGTCCTTGTTGGCTAATTCTAATAAACAACCTTTAAAGGTAGTTTTGAAACGAGTTTTATGATCAAATAAATAATTCGAATAAGTGTAAGAAGCGAAAGATGTAAACCTTCGGTCAAATGACTCTATATGAGTCTTTATCGTAAATTAGCAATCAGACGAGAAAAACTCGGATTATATAGATCACCTCATTAAGTCCACCACAATTATAGTTGTGGTGGAAGATTACTTGATAAGAATGTTGTATATAACGCTAGAAATGAATGAAAGCGATTTTGAGCTTTAAAGTGCTTAAATACCCTTAACGGGTCAAAATAAGCACTTGAACATAAACGGGTTCTAACTAAGTAAGAAACCCATGATTTATGATTTATTTGATAGGAAATATTGAAATTATGATTCTCATGAGTTTATAGATCAAGTAAACATGTTTGTTTGATAAAATCGCGAACGGGTCAAAAATTTGGTAAAAATGGTAATAAGCCGAAGACTTAAAAGTCTTAAATTTTGTTAATCCGGATGTTGGATTTTGACTCCATATGATGAAGGGTCAAATTATAATCATGTAGGAAGAAACGGTGGGTCAAACGGATAAGCGGTTTGAAAGATACGAAAGTTTTCGTGTCAATAAACGGCAAAATGGAAAGCTGGAATGCAGGGGCCACCGTAACTTACGGTGCCACCGTAACTTACGGTGCCACCGTAAGTTACGGTGGAGCTGAAGGCTTTACGGCAGCCCCCTACTGATTTACGGTAGGGGCATGTCACACCAGAGGCCACCGTAACTTACGGTGCCACCGTAACTTACGGTGCCACCGTAAGTTACGGTGGAGGCCAGTTGGAAATCCATGTTTTGAGATCAAGAGTTTAATGTTGGGATTCTTTTTCCTTCCATTATCATTACCGGATTTGTTTAGACACATTTTAATCCCCATATGACTAAAACATTTCATGTTTATGAAATGTAGGTACATTTTGGATGCCGAAAGACGATCAAGCTCAACGAAGAACCGAACACAATAAAGACTCATGCTTCCGCACATTGCCTTGTCGTAAATCTATACGACGAATCTGATTACGTTATGTCAAATAACTTATGATTTGTAAAAGTTTTAATAAACTCGTGTTTTTATAATATGTGCAGTCTTAACTACACATCTAATTGTTGGTATTTACATGTAAAACCGTTAAATAGAAACTAGGGTGTTACAAGACTTAACAGACTTATTCCTAATTGCATCGAGCGTGAAGGATAAGGATAAATCCACCACGGACCTATAAGTGGTAGGCCTGGAAGCTTTAACATTTCCTTTAATTTCAGGGGCCAGGCCTCCAATGAAGCGCGCTATGCGCTTAGGTTCAGGCATAACCAGATAAGGGACAAGTCTAGACATGGTGTTGAAACTCGTACCATAAGCTTGGCAATCCAAATTTTTCATGACCAGAGTCAAGAAGTCAGTTTCAATTTTCTCTACCTCAGGCTGAGGACAGAAGTTTTCTTTCATCAGTGCCACGAATTCCACCCATGACAAGTTATAGAGTGGGATTTTCCCCGTGGCTTGAATTAACGATCTCCACCAAGCCAATGCCTCTCCTTTAAACGACTGCGATACAAACTTCACAACATCCTGTTCAGCACATCCTCTGATATCCACAACGGTATCCATTTCGTCAAGCCATGTCATACAGTCAATGGCACCCTTTTCACCTGTAAAATCCCTTGGTTTGCACGAAACGAAGTATTTGTAAGAACAGGTCTTTGAGCGCGGTTCATGATCAAACACAACTTTCTTAGAAGGCTGACTTTTTTGATTCGACGAGTGCCGAGAATCGTCCTTCTTTGTTGTATGTGTTTTGGAAGGGGGCTTTGAATGAGCCACTGACCATGTCTTGGTGCGAATATCACTTGGTTCTTTGAACATTCTGCCAACGACTTTAGTGACAGCATTATCTATCAATGCTTGTAGATCTGCACCTATTACGTTCATTCTGGTGTTATCATTTCTTTCCTTTGGATGACTATTAACTTCTTATAATTCAGCCATTGTGGAGCTTGATTGCTATAAAACAATTGACAACAATTTATTCAGAAGTCTATTAAGGAATCATCATTTTCGATGATTCATTAACCATGGTAAATATAGACCATATTGGTTAATTTGTTAGTCGGATTTATTTAAATTTTACATTATAATTATACCCAGTTATAAAGCATTAAGGATATTACAGTGGCACAAAAGGCCTTGTCACAAGGACAGTTTTGAATTTATAAGCCATGATCTTATAGGATCGAGGCATTAAAGTTTGAACATAGTTCATTACCTTTCTTGACAAGGAGTCATAGACTACATGTAACACCCCATAATTTGAAAAATAGAATATTTTGATGTCTAAATGTTTTATGTAATTAGTTAAGTTTTTTTAAAACATAAAGAAAGTTTATAAAAATTGATAAAGGTTATAAAGTGACAAAAAAAGATAACCTTGGGGGTTGAATGTGTAAGTATTGATAATTAACTTGATAAAAAAATAAAAACCCAGTATTTGGGTGTGGGTGTGGATCGCGACCAGGGGAAGAGAAAGGGGAGAAACCCTACTTCATCAAAAGAACTCCAAATTTCAGTAAATTAGTAGTGATTCTTGGCACAAATCGTATGCATGTGTTTAAATACTCTATAATCCAGTGTCTTGAACTTAAGGTGAGTTAAAATTTTATGTTCTTATGCATTTTGATGAAGTGGGTTTTACCAATCCGTGAATTAGTATGAAATTGAGTTTATATATGAGTTAGAATCATTATGCTTGAATGTAATTTTGCTAAAGATTTGGGGGAAAATCTACTTGTTCTAGTAGGATGATGATTATGTAATTTGAATAAGTAGAGTAATTTCTATGAATAAATGTATGTATACTAGAACATTGATAGATTATTATGTGTAGGATGAATGATTTGTGCAAGAATGGTTGATTGTGTGAATTGTGATGATATCTAGTGAAATTATGCATAGGATACATGTATATAATGCTTAATATGTTGTATGCACACAATGTGTTTGATGAAATGCCTTAATGAAAAACTATGTGATTTTGAATGGATTGAAAAGTGTTGAATTGTGTAAGGAAAATATAGTATTTGATACATTTCAAAATATGATATGGAAGATGATTGATGCGTGAATATGATTATTATGTAATGAATGAAGTAACCTAAATAAGAATGAAATATGTGTAGGAGTGAAAGAAGAAGGAGCTAATTCCGGTTCGCAACAAAAGGCTCAAAAACGAGGTAAGTTTGCTACTTACAAGTTTATTCAACAACATTAGTAGTTTGTTACTTTAAATATTAGTTTCTTAATGGTAGTTATTGTATTAAAATGAGAACGCAAAAGTATAGCTCCGTAACGGTCCGTGATGAAAGGGTCGGTTCGGGTTAGAATGAGAATGAATAAGTGAAGTTTTCTTAATGTTCCGTGTAAACGGTTTATGATAGAATGAGCTGGAGAGAAAGATGTAACGAAGTTGGTTACCTAAACAAGAAAGTCGAGTATAAGAATGACTTAGTCATGTATGGTTCAAAATTTAAATGGTGATTATTGGTTCACCAAGTTCATTAATGCGTTAGTTGAAATATGAGTATTACACTAATGTTGTTTGTTGTAATGGTTGTAGGTAAATCTCAAGTTTAAATGCTATCGCATCGCTCGGAACCGAACACACCTTGAACGCCTTTATGCGCTTCCGCAATCGTTGATGTATCATCAATGGGTCAATATTTTGGTTTAATTAGGCTATGTTGGTAGTTATAAACTCTAAACTTGAAGTTGTAAATCTTTTGTCAAACACTAGTTGTAATGGTCGTTTTGAAAGTTTCTAAAGTGTTATAAAATTTACTATGTCTTTTTAAAATGTGTTGTAGGTCAATTGTTGAATGTTATTAAACAGGGAATTGCTTATTTTACGAACGGGCCATGCCCGAATTTTATTAGACAATAGTATGAATTATTGTATTTTCGGATTTAGAACTTTGGGCGTTTCAAGTTGGTATCAGAGCCTAGGTTTGAGGGATTCAAGTACCAAGTGCTTGAACTCAAACCGAAAGCTCGTGCAAGTGTGTGTTCGTTCCGAAGCGTAATGCAAGTAAGTAAATTGTAAACTTTGATTATACTTATAGTTATGAGGTTTTAAAGTTTGTATTTAAGAAAAAGGTTAGACCTGGAATGTGCATTATGATAATAGAATGTTCATTATGTTACAGAATGTTCATTATGTTACTGAATGTTCATTATGTTACTAAATGTTCATCATTTTATAGGAATGTTCATTATGTTAATAGAATGTTCATTATGTTACTGAATGTTCATTATGTTACTAAATGTTCATAATTTTATAGGAATGTTCATTATGTTAATAGAATGTTCATTATGTTACTAAATGTTCATTATGTTACTAAATGTTCATCATTTTACAGGAATGTTCATTATGTTAATAGAATGTTCATTATGTTACTGAATGTTCATTATGTTACTAAATGTTCATCATTTTACAGGAATGTTCATTATGTTAATAGAATGTTCATTATGTTACTGAATGTTCATTATGTTACTAGAATGTTCATCATGTTACAGGAATGTTCATTATGTTAATAGAATGTTCATTATGTTACTGAATGTTCATTATGTTACTAAATGTTCATCATTTTATAGGAATGTTCATTATGTTAATAGAATGTTCATTATGTTACTGAATGTTCATTATGTTACTAGAATGTTCATCATGTTACAGGAATGTTCATTATGTTAATAGAATGTTCATTATGTTACTGAATGTTCATTATGTTACTAAAATGATCATTATTTTCCTGAAATGTTTATCATGATCTAAAAGATACAACATGATCGTCGGTGACGATAATGCACGGAGTATGAATTGTAAATGGAATGTAGTATGATAATACAAGTTTATATGTGATGAAGAGGTGTATGAAAGGAAACTCTAATGAATTGAATGAATTTTTCTGTAGATGACGAACACAGGGAATGTGGATGATGCTGAAGTAGCACGACAAGAAGCATTCGATAATAAGATTATGGAAGCGGCAAAAAAGGTTATACATACTAACCTTCCCCATTTAGCTCAAGAAGTCGAAAGCCGAGTTTTAGGGGTAGTAGATGCTATGATGACTAGTAAGATTGAGGAGTTAAAGGAAATGTTTGAAGGGTCTAGAAGCAAAAGTAAGGAACGAAGGTGTACATACAAGGATTTTATGGCGTGCAATCCCTCCTCGTTCAATGGGGAGGTTGATCCGATAAAATGTCAAAGGTGGATGGCAAATATTGAAGCTCTGTTCATACGTAGCCGATGCGAGAAGGAAGATCAAGTAATGTTTGCTACGGGTCAGCTTCAACAACAAGCTAAGGATTGGTGGGATACGCAATGTAAGGAGTTAGGGGAAGAGAAACTTCAAACGTTGACTTGGCAAGAATTCAAGGATTCGTTCCTGAGGTATCATTGCCCGCAGTTGGCAATTGATAGAATACAAGAGGAATTCTTGCGTCTTCGCCAACAAGATGAATCTATTGATGAAATCACCAACACCTTCTTTGATAAGCTAAAGTTTTGTGACGACTTTGTCAAGTCTAAAAGAATGAAGATAAATCGGTATCATGACATGTTGAAGGCTGAATATAGGGAATTCATCACTTCCTCGAAGTGTGAAACTTTGAATGAACTTATCAACTGGGCTCGGGATAGAGAGATAGAGCTGAAGTGACAAGTAGAAAGGGGGGAGAAAAGAGCGGCTGAAAAGCCCATGACTATGAGTCCCTCCAAGAAACATAAGCAGCATGACAATAGAAACAAAGGAGGATCTAAAAGCAGTATTCCTCCATGCAAAACTTGTGGGAAGCTTCATACTGGAGAATGTCTATTGGGGAAGAAGGGATGCTACAATTGTGGTCAGGAAGGTCATCCTTACTATAAGTGCCCTAGTCCCGTGAGGACGTGTTTCAATTGCTTTACTCCTGGTCACGTCAAAGCCGAATGTACGAAGCTTAAACAAAAAAGGGCAAAAAGATGGAAAGAAGGATGAAAATCAGAAGGCTCAGGGAAGGATGTTTCAGATTACCACGAAGGAAGCTAAGGTTCTACCAAATGTTGTATCAGGTATTTTCTTAGTCAACCTAATACCCATGAATGTGTTATTTGATTCTGGTGCTAGTAGGTCTTTTGTGTCGAGTGAACTTATGTGCCATCCCTCTTTTAGAAAGGAACGTATGTCTATACCCTTAGAAGTAGAAGTAGCGGATAGCAATAGCTATTTGCTAAGTGAAGTTTGCAGAAATTGTAAGATTACCATAGAAAATGAAGACTTCGAAATAGATCTTATTCCTATGGTTTTGGGGGAATTTAAAGTAGTAGTAGGAATGGATTGGTTATCCCGTTATCATGCGGAAATACGATGCGAGGCGAAAGTCATGTATTGCGCCTAATGGGGCTCGAGTAAGTATCCGTGGGGAAAGAAAATTAGAGACAAAATTATGCACGATTATTCAGGCTGTTAAGTACGCAAGAAATGAGGGTAAGGCGTTTTTGGCTTACGTAGTAGACACAAGACAAAAGACACATGAAATTGGAGAAATAGAAGTTGTGAACGAGTATCCGAACGTGTTTCCGGATGAATTACCGGGATTACCACCCGAGCGAGAGGTGGAATTCTGAATTGAACTAAACCCGAGCACCAAGCCAGTGGCCAAAGCTCCCTATAGATTAGCTCTCGCTGAAATGCAAGAGCTAATGACACAGATACAAGAATTGCTCGATAAGGGCTTCATACGCCCGAGTGTGTCACCTTGGGGAGCCCCGGTACTTTTTGTGAAAAAGAAAGATGGTTCCATGCGCATGTGCATCGACTATCGAGAGTTGAACAAGTTGATAGTGAAAAATAGATATCCTCTACCTCGAATAGATGATCTTTTTGATCAATTGCAAGGATCGAGCTGGTTTTCGAAAATTGATCTGCGCTCGGGATATCACCAACTACGGGTACGATAGGAAGATGTTGCGAAACCCGCGTTTAGAACCCGATATGGACATTACGAGTTTTTTGTAATGTCATTTGGGCTAACTAATGCGCTGGCCGCATTCATGGATCTTATGAATAGTGTAGGATCGTTTTCAGACCCAAACGAGTCGATCAGAAGAGTTTTTCTCAATACGAAAGGCGGAAACAAACGTATTGAGTTCAATTCAGCTAGATATACTCATTAACTATCGATATTATTGATTTGATGACAATTTACAGTGAGACGACACTTCGGCAGCACTTCGTGGCTCAAACCGGAATTTCAGAAGTCACTCAAATGAAATCAGGAACCTCCTATATATAGGCAATGTAATTCCATTTGAACATGCCTCAAACGAAATTACATTCAAGCGGAATTAGTTTCAAACGGAATTAGATATGATAATTTCGTTTGAATTTGTCATGTCACTTTCAAACGAAATTACAATATCTAATTTCGTTTGAAACTGCCACTCACCCTATATTTGACATTTTTCTCGTATAACGTGCCCTGATCTATCTAAATACAAACAAGACTCGATACAAGACGAAGTCGACAGACGTATGCACCAACAGACTCCCCCTCGAATGTTGACGAGTCTTCAATGTGTCGAGTCTTCGCATCTTCAGTCTTTATCAGTCTTCTGCATCTAACACTGTAAAGCATCCTCAATTCTCTCTTCTTTCTCTATCAGCACCAACAGATAACCTCTTGATTCCTTAAGTTCATCAGCATCAGCAATCTCAGAATCAGAACCTGGCTCTTTGTCATTCAGACTCCCCCTTTCGATATGCTGGGATCGCAGTCTCATTTCCACGGGTTCAAGATTGTGACCTGACTCACATCCTGCTCTAAATCGAAACCTGGCCTTTTATCTGTTTATCCCAAGATCTGTTGCTGGCTCTACTTTTCCTGCACAAATCTCTACCCAAAAATGAATTTCACAAATTTTAAAAATTTGACAAATTTTAAAAATTTGACAAATTTACACTCTGCTAACCACTTGTAAATATAATTCTCAAAATGAATTAACATATATAAACTCTGATGAAATACTTGCAGGAATTATTCAATCAATTGAATGATTTTACAATATTAAACTTTGATGAACCACTTGAAGAAATATCATTTTTCTTTTCAAAAACACACTCTCCCAAACCAGTAGTCATCATGTTTAGCACTTGGAATTTTGAAAATCAGCTCTCCAACACCAGTTGTCGAAAATCTTTTTGAATTTTACAAAATTTATGCTAAAACATACTGAAAATCTTTTTGGAATTTTGATTTTAAAAAAATGCAGTAAAGAAATATTTACAGACAATATTTTTGTGAGTTTGTGTAAGAGGATCATATCAGTTTTCAAACAAATCACCAACACCGTTAAGCTTTAAACATTTTACGTTCTAAACGATTCACTTAGATTGTGAGTATATTGATCCACTTAAATTCTCACACAAAGTTCAACTGTTTCGAGATACGAGATTAATGTTTTAAGCACTTAAACTTATTCGCGTGTCCCACCTCAGAATATACTCCCATATCCATATCCCAATATTCAGTCTTACAAGTGAGTATACCTAGATGATATCTGTAAGGGGTTAAATGCGAAGAACCGTGAGAGCTCAGGTCAGAACTTCCGTTCAGCAGAGAGATGACGGCTTCGACTTTTGGTGGGTCCCCTTTAGAGGATCTTTTTTACAACAGCACATGATTATCATTTTTCAATGTTTCATCATTTTTATGCTGAGGGCAGGCTTTTATTTCAAGCAAGCGTAAAGTATTATACGGGGACTAGGCCATTGCTTCCGCAAAATCAGAAGTCCCGGGATAATACCCCAGATATCACTAAGCATAAAGACCTAGTATTTCAGAAAGAGGGGTTCTTCAAACAAGATTTCGGGGGTTACCCATATATCCGAGAGATGTTACCCACGATATAAGCAAGTTTGAAATTTAGGTTTATATCTCGTCACAATTTACTATATGTGCAAAAACCTACTGGCATATCATCAATGAGACTGTTTATCACACTTGACTTTCCATTTTTTTAGCATGCTGTGATCGTTCACTGATGTACTATCATTTCCTCTTTTTTACAACAAAAATCATTTTTGAAATTTTATCATGTTTTTTACTTTTTCAAATTTTCAAATGTTTTTGGATTTTTGAAAATTCTTACTCCCCCTAAAATGCAAAATCATTTAAAGTAAATTTGAAAACAAACTATACAAGTAAAAAGAAAACTGATATCAAATCACCCAAATCGCCATCCACTTGGCATAAACAATCAGAACTCCCCCTCACAACAAACTATTTTCCCATTATGATTTCAAAACACTTAAGTTTGTTTTAATCAAATGGTTTTTCCGGAAAATTAGTTCTGTTGATTTTACCATTGTAAAGTTAGGAGTTCATCACATTGTTTCTCAAACATTTGTAGGAAAAACAAGTACAACTTAATGTCCTTGATTTACCACTTGAAAGTGAAAACCTTCTTCAACTACTTGTAGGTTCACTTATCAAACAAAACCACTTGTAAATCAAAATATAACAATATAAAAATACCACCTGTAGATTTACCAACCAGACATATTCAAGAATTATGCCGATTCCTGCTCCACGATTACCAACTTGGGAGCTCCGGCCAGTCCAGATTTTACTGATCATAATAGGTTCCATTCCAGTCACAAACCTGGGATGACCCATCTTTACCTGGTTTCTTTGTTTTCTTCTCATAAAATTCCTTAACTCCCTTTACCTTCCCATCAACCATTTTTCCAAAAATGTGTTTCACTATAGAATTAAACACCTTTTCAACATCAAATTCTTTCTTTTCAGAATAGAATTGATTTGAAATTTCAATCTTACCAACTTTTTGTTTAAAGTTTTCAACCTTCAATGGTGGAAAATTTGCATCATCCATTGGAGGAACTGAATTTTCACCTTTAACTCCAATTTGTGGCTCCTCTGACTTTGTGGAATCAGATTCATCGCTTGACAATAGCTCCTCTGATTTTGACGAATCAGAATCATTGCTAGAACTATCATCAGATTTCTTAACAACCCACTTTTGGTTGTCAATATTTGCCCTTCTCTTGTAAAACCTGTTCGAACATTCACCAATTTCAAATTTTGAATTTTTGAAAAGCTTAGTTCTCTCAATTGGTGATTCAAACACAACCTCTTTATCTTTCAGTTTAGAAACTCCCTGTTTGATTTGATTTGCCTGTGAACATTTCACAGCAAGATGTCCAATTCTTCCACATTTAAAACAGGTTTGAGTTTCCTTCTTCTGATCAGCCGTCTTCATTTCTTCTTGCTTCTTTGCAAGGAAATCTTTGTTTGACTGATTTCTGAATAGATTTTCTTTCTCTTCTTCAGATGATGTACCTGGAACAAATATCATTTTTGATTTAAAATGTAGAACATATTTTTCATTTTTATGATTTTCTGGTGGAATAAATCCAAGACCTTTCTTTTTGAAGTTACCGTTATGGTTTGGTTTCTTTTGATAACCAGAACCAGAACTATAACCCTTTTTCTTGTTTTCTCTTTGTTGAACTCTTGAGGTGTAATGTTTAGATTTTTCAGAAAGATTTAAATCTTTTATTTCAGAAATATTAATTTCTGTTAGTTTGAAAACTTTTTTTATCAATTCAGTTTTGACACCTCTTATTGGAAATTCCTCATCAAAATATAATTTGTATGAATCATTCAAAGTATATGCCACTTTAAATGTTTCATCATTCAAATTAGATTTTGATAACATGAATTCATTATTGTATACTCTTTTGTCCTGTTTGACGATTTGACTTGGAGTGCTGAACTCAGACTTTGACTCTGACATAGACTCCGACTTTGACTCCTCAGTTTCATCATTATCTAACACATAATCCACGACTTTCTTCATCAATTGAGATTGTTGCTCAGTGTCAGATGATGTAAACGTAACATCAATATTTTCTGGCAGATTAACTGAAGACTTCGACTCCCACTGTAAATTTGTTGCCTTTTTGACTCTTTCTGAATTTGGATTTCGTGGAGAATATCCATTTTCAAGCGGGGGTGGACACTTGTTGTAACTGGTACTTTGTTTCTTACCAGATGTCTTCACTTTAGTATCCTTCTTCTTTTCTTTCTTTTTTTCAGGAGTCTTTTCTTCAGATACCATTTGTTCTTTAGTTACTTCATCATCTTCAAAAACCTTCATGCCATCAACAGTTGGATAAATCCTGTCATTGACATAAGAAGTACATGAGTAACTTTTTAACAAACGATTAACTCTTTCAGTTTCAATCCTTTGAGTCTCCAGTTTCTGTTCCAGAGCAGCACATTTCTCGATGTAATTGTTTACCACTTTCTGCTTTGTTATGAAAGCTCCTTGAAGTGTTTTCATGGCTGTTGCTTGTTCATCACTTGATTGATTGTATTGATTCATGGCTTTGTTCAGAACATCGTATGATTCCTTCAACCTGTTCATATTGTTAATCAATTCGCTGTTTTTCTTCTTTATGATCTTACAGGTTTCACAATTCACTAGAATCTCTTTTGCATCAACTTCTTCATCAACTTTGAACTTTGGAACTTCCTTTACCTTTCTCTTTATCACAGGAACTTCCTCATCATCACTGCTAACTGGTGTTTTGACCTTTTTCTTTTTCTTTTTAGCTTTTTCATCTTCACTATCACTTTCTGCCATCATTTTCAAATGAGCTGCCATTCGTTTTGCATAATACTCACTGTCATCATCACTATCTTCTTCGACTCGAGCAACAAACGCTTTGGCTTTTAGCATTTCTTTATCCGGATAGTAATCATCCCAACTAAAACCTTCCCAGCTAAACCCTTCTGGTAACTTTTCATCATCTTGGTTTATCAGGCATGCTTTGTTATCAGTTGAAATATATTTGTCCCAACTGAATCCTTTCGATGATTTCTGATCTTCTTGATTCACCATACATGCTCTCTTTGATGACTCCTCGATTACTTTCCTACCATGTGCCACTTGTGGTTCTTGTTGTTGTTGAGCAACTTGATGATAGATCGATTTCCGATAATAATCATTGTTGTTGAACGGATTTTGAGCTCCACTTGCTTCACGATTAGTGCACTCCCTCTTGAAGTGTCCTTTTTCCCTGCAACGAAAACAAATAACCTTAGATTTATCAAAACCTAGATTAGAAACACATGCATCACGGAAATCATCTCTTCCCGTAATTTGTTTGAATTTCTCAGCTCGTCTCAACACACTAGCCAAACACCATTTTATATCCATTAATTCCATCTCTTCAGCATCTATTTGATCGTAATCCTCTTTTGTCAACATTGGATTCCCGATTCTTCCTGCTACTAAACTTCCATAGGACTCCAACACAGTTCCCAACAAAGACATGTGACTTTTCGCAACTTCTTCAGAATAATCCTGATCATTTTCAAGATTCAAAACAATATTGCATTGTAGCTTCTTGCCATTTTTGGTTGCTGAAATATTCGGATCAAAAGATGGATATGATGAAAAACTTGTGTTGCTGTTTGATCCTTTGGATGAACTTTCTGATGAACTCTTTGCATTGAATGCAGTCTCAACCTTTGGTGACATGTTGGTAGTTTTGTC
>JARYGA010054844.1:0-24118 GCA_030545235.1 Helianthus tuberosus | reverse complement strand
GAACAAGATGGAGATCTTCTACTGGTACAGGTATACGTTGATGATATTATTTTTGGTTCTACTAATGATGTTTTGTGTAGGGATTTCGAGCGTGTAATGCAGGATAAATTCGAGATGAGTGCTATGGGGGAAATGACTTTCTTTTTGGGCCTACAAGTACAACAAACCGAGTCTGGGATATTCATCCATCAGACTAAATATGTTGGTGACATCTTGAGCCGGTTCCAGATGTCTGATGCAACGCCCATCGGTAGCCCATTGCCACAAAATCACGGAATTACTCCAGACTTGAAGGGTGAAGCTACGAGCCCTTCTTACTACCGCGCGATGATCGGATCTCTTATGTACCTCACAGCATCAAGACCAGATATAATGTACCCAACGTGCCTGCTTGCCAGATATCAAGTCAACCCGAAGGCCTCACATCTTGCAGCTGTAAAAAGGATTTTTCGTTATTTGAAGGGTTGCCCTGACACCGGTCTATGGTACCCTAGGGATAATAACTTTGACTTGATCGCATTCAGTGATTCTGATTTTGGCGGATGCAAAATCGACGGCAAATCCACAACGGCTGGATGTCAGTTTTTGGGAAATCGCCTAGTCACATGGCAGTGCAAGAAGCAGACATGCGTCGCGACATCAACATGCGAAGCTGAATACATTGCTGCCTCAAGTTGTTGCTCCCAAGTCCTATGGATCCAACAACAAATGCGTGATTACGGTTTTGAATTCCTAACTACTCCTATTTACGTTGATAATTCTGCTGCATTACAGATCACTAAAAATCTTGTGCAGCATTCAAAGACTAAGCACATCGACATTAAGTATCACTTTATACGTGATTGCTTTGAGAAAAGGCTAATCGATGTTGCTTATGTCCACACCGATGACCAACGTGCTGACCTTTTTACCAAAGCTTTTGACAAATCAAGATTTGACTATTTATTATTGGTAAACGGCATTAAGGTCAAGCCAGAGTAATCCACATCGGAAAATCATTTTTGTAAATACCTTTGTGTTTTTAAATTTGTCTTAGTTTATTGATTTTAGGGGGAGTAAATCCATAATTTGAAAAATCCAAAAACATTGAAAAACTTCAAAAACTCAAAAACATAGAAAATAAAAAATGAGTTTCCTGGCGAGCAAAAGAGAAAATGATAGTATATCAGTGGTCTGTCTAAACCTCTTTAAACCTAAAATGAAAAACGATAAGCAGCTCTATATAAGATGTATCGGTAGGCTCACAATCATTTTAAAGTGTGCAGGGTGATATAAACTTAAATCGACTGAAGACTGGGTGGGAACCATTCATTGGCATATGGTCTTAGTACCGAAATTTCGTTTGAGAGATTGCCGAGGTTCTGAGATATTCGGTCTTTATGCTGCTTATCATCTGGGTATCATGGTTGTATCTTTTACCGAAAAATAACGGGGACGCAAGTCTAGATCTTCCATGATACCATACATACGTGTACATATTGCATACGACCTCAATAAGTGATCAACAATCACATGTCCCTCAAAATAAGTGATAAAATATCACAAATTCTTTCCGGGAGTCAAGTTCGTCTCTCTGCTGTACGAAAGTACTGACCTGTTCACGGACTTGCTCCTGTGCCCTCATGCATCGAAAATCAAGTTCCTCATCAATAAGTGATTCTATCACATAGGGCTTGTTTTCAAAATCAAAATAAGTGAGAATCTCACATCATATACGGTCAAACAGATGATAATCGGTATACTCACCGGTAAGATGAACCCTCGTGCATACCTTGATACGGGAATGTGTCGTGATGTGGATGAACACCGGTCGGTAAGTATAAATCATACCTTAACGTATCCCCTCGCCATGATTACATCTGATAAGTTGAGCTTATGTGGACAACAATACCGATAATTGTTATAGGATGCTTATCTTAATGTTAATTAACTGAACAAAGAGAGTGTTTTGACATGACCGTACACTGATATGATTCTCTTACCCTCGAAACTCGCAAAAAGAATGTCTGTAAATATTTATTTAATGCTTACAGTTTCTGCATCTTTGTATATATTTATTTACTGCTTTCAGTCTTTACATTTGAAATATTCAAAAATACCAAAAAGATTTTAGGTGTGTTTTAATATAAAATTTATAAAAGCCAAAAAGATTTTATTTCTATTTTATTTTCGATCGTACGATGTTGGATCTCGAGTCTTCGTTACCTGAAACCTGACGAAAACCGTAAACGACTAAATCTTCATAAACGGTCGAAATTTGCAAAGTTTTGAAAGTTAAAATTGAAATTGATTAAAATACTTTAAACTTTCAAACTGTCGGACGGTGTTTATTTAAACAATGGTCACATGTGTGTCGTTTGTTTATGATATTCCAAGCGGGTGTTCTCATTACGCGTTTAGATTTCTTGCATGTGCAGATTCTAAAGGCAAGGAGAACATGGTCGATGACAAGCTTCGGAATGAAGACACGACGTGAAGGCACTCAAATGATGAAGATGATCGAGTTGCCGTTGACCATCATCAACACCACAAGGATCTCACTTCATAAAGAACAAGTATTTCACGAGCATAACTCAAGGGGGAGCTTATGTTAAGGGGGAGTTTGTCAACACACTTCCTACATGAAACGGGGAGTTTGTTGATACACTTTCTGCTTTCAAGACGTGAAGACTTTGAAGATCCTCCGACATTGAAGACTTGAAGAGAAGTCAAAGACTTGAAGACACGAAAGACTTACAAGAATGAAGATCAAGACAAAGCTACAGCCAAGGGGGAGTTTGTTGGTGCACTTGTGTCTGTACTTTGTCTGTATTACAAAACGATGTCTTATTAGTCTTGTAAGTTTGACCAAGTCAACCATCCTCCTGGTTTGACTTGGCCAAACAGTCAACATTATGTTTGTAAGATGCTGGGTCGAAGGATGTGTCATCGAAGGATTACCTATATCCTTCGATGATGATGAGCTCGAAAGATGGACCTTCG
This sequence comes from Helianthus tuberosus, assembly GCA_030545235.1. NCBI lineage: Eukaryota > Viridiplantae > Streptophyta > Magnoliopsida > Asterales > Asteraceae > Helianthus > Helianthus tuberosus. Next base: position 21,136 of record JARYGA010054844.1, on the reverse strand, counting down.
AAGGATGGACCACGAAAGATCCCATCTTTCGTGGTACATGTGGATCCTTCGAGCTGTTTCTGGTCAATAGATGATCTTTCGATCATCTTATCTGATCCTTCGACCAGATCTGCTGTTTTGGGTATAAATACCCGTGTGTTGTGTTCACTTCGTAAGCTTGGACAGATAAGGAAAACAGAACACACACACACTAGAGATAGTTTGCAGAACTGATTTGTAAACCTTGTGCTTGTAACGGACCTTTCATACGCATTAATACAAGTGGTGTTAATCGTTGAGTCTTGTGTGTTGATAATTTGCGTGTTCTATCTCGGTTTGCTATCTCGATTGGATTCCGCACAACCGGGTTGGTTTGTACACAAGGATTAGGCGACTAGATCCTCCCCTAGCCGGACCTACAGTGTTCATGATGAATTGAACGAAAACAGATTTGCAAAATAATAACTAACCGAATTGAAATACTTGAACAAACTAGAACTTGAATAACAACTTGTAAACACACGTTCGGATTACAAATCAACTGACTAGAGAACAAGAATGTTGGCAGCGGCTTTATAGCAGTGAACAAGCACGTTTCAAGAGTCACAACGTTTCAAATTGAAAGGATACGACGTTTGAGAGATAACCGCTCGGGTAGTTATCCTCCAGGACGTGCCGGTTCATGATGCTTGGCCCAACTCCTTGTTCTTAACCGCTAATACCCTACTGGACTTAATCAAATATGTTCGACCCATTTACATATGGCCTACGGCCCAAATAACAAACATAAACATAATCATTTGTTTGACCCATAATAAAAACTAGACTAAAACAAATAAACATAACCGGCCGAGAGGCCCATTGGTTGTAACTCGGATGGACTTGATTTACCATTACGTTCTTCATTCTCCCCCTTAAACAAGAACATCCGAGTCCTTCGATCACGATCACTCCTTACGGTTGTTGGTGACCTCGATCTTGACCACCACGTCATCGTCGCTTGAATCGTCGAGCCAACCGCAATTGTTGCTTGAGCTTTCAGCCATGCCAACTTTCTCTCTTGCACGCTCCTTCTTGATGTAGTCGAAATACCATTCGACCAACTCTAGATAATAGATGTAGGCGACCTTCATCTCGTAAGCGTCATCCGCGTCGTAGCCATACTTCACCGAGATATCGCCCCACGTGTCTTTCTTCATTATTTCTTCGAACCCACCGTTATGCTTCACGATGCGGTGTAGTAGTATGAGACTGAGATCACGCCCATCGATTAACTCTGGCGGCATTGCTTTTTCACAAACAATCCCTAGAAAATCCGTGATGAACCAAACCAAAATTTCTTCGCACGGTGCGTCGAAGAACCTTGGGTGCTTCTTGATTTCCTCGTGTAGTGTGATAAGATCCCCTGGTTCCACGCAACTTTCCATGATCAAATCTCTTTCAACGAAGTCCTCCTCGAGTTGAGAGAGAGTTATTGCCCGTTCCCGAAGCATTTCTCTAGATTGGCGCGGATTATCTTTCTCGCCTTCAATGTAGATTAACAACGCCTTTTTCGCTTTCTTGGAGTACACAACCTTTTCTTTCCTAGCGTTTGAACGTTCACCGTACACTTTCTTTTTGTTTTTCGACTTCTCGAATTCTCGTTCATAATAATCCCCCAAACACTCTTGGAGTTCCTTCTTCTCCTTCTTGTAGCCATTATCAACCCCAAGATTATCGTAGAAAGCATTAAGATAATCTTTTTCCAAATCGGTTTCCGACTTGTCTTCGTATATGTCGAACCCCTTTGATCGACAACCAAACATTTTCTTCAAAACACACTTCTCACCCATAGTGACCGTCTCAATCCCTTGAAACAAGAGTTGTTCTAGACTTAGAACATTCTTGTCAAGTTTTGGTGCATAACTTACGCACGGGATTGTCTTATCCTTGCCGTCCACCGACACTTTCACTTCTCCTATTCCATGTATGAACGAAAAATCTTTCCTACTTTCGTTCGTTACAACCCCGAAGTGTCTCTTGAAACACTTAAACAAATTACGGTTTCCCGTCATATGCGTTTTAAACGTGGGATCCACAACCCAGATTGAATCCCATTTACCCCCGCAAGTATCCTTCACAATATAATCACACTCTATTGGCAATGGTGATAATATAATATACTTACTAGGGCAAATTGACGCGATGTGGCCGAACTTCTTGCACTTGAAACACCGAACCCCCGGTTTTCTCGGCCTACCCACTGGTGCATTTGATTTCTTCCCGGACTTCTTCACGAAACCCTTTTGAAACACTTTCTTTGGAAACTTTTTCATTGGTGATACCCCGGTCCGCATGGTTGGCTTCCCCTGCGCGTACTCATCCACTTCCGCCGCCCGGCCGCACTCTCCACTACGAACGAAAACATCATCACCATAATCGGTAACCACCGATTTCCCTTTGTTTCCACGAACCCGGTTTTCTTCTTGATCACAATCCCTTCCGCTTCCTGTTAAACCTTTGGCTCTGATACCAATGTTGGTATCATCGTCATCGGAAACCCAGGACCAATCGGAACGAATGGTATTGTGACCACATACACAATCGGTTTTGAACAACCCACAACAATCACAAGTGTTCATGATGAATTGAACGAAAACAGATTTGCAAAATAATAACTAACCGAATTGAAATACTTGAACAAACTAGAACTTGAATAACAACTTGTAAACACACGTTCGGATTACAAATCAACTGACTAGAGAACAAGAATGTTGGCAACGGCTTTATAGCAGTGAACAGGCACGTTTCAAGAGTCACAACGTTTCAAATTGAAAGGATACGACGTTTGAGAGATAACCGCTCGGGTAGTTATCCTCCAGGACGTGCCGGTTCATGATGCTTGGCCCAACTCCTTGTTCTTAACCGCTAATACCCTACTGGACTTAATCAAATCTGTTCGACCCATTTACATATGGCCTACGGCCCAAATAACAAACATAAACACAATCATTTGTTTGACCCATAATAAAAACTAGACTAAAACAAATAAACATAACCGGCCGAGAGGCCCATTGGTTGTAACTCGGATGGACTTGATTTACCATTACGTTCTTCAGCAAATATACAGTCTTAATTTCTTAGGGAGTTATGTTTCCAAGGAACCTGAGGGTCCTGAAAATTGTTTATTGACTGCCTCACACTAGCTGATCAACACATAAGATGAGTAAAAACTCAAGAATGCCTTCGTTACGTGGAGGTTTAAGAAGTTCCGTAAAGTTGTTGAGCACTAGCGATTATTATCTTCAATATCTCTGAAGCTCAGTGTTTATGCTGACCTCAAATTCTGGACTGCCACCATTACATCTATCTTTCCTTTTTGTTCCAGTCAGGTGTTTATGTGAACTTCAAACACTAGCTAGCTCATTTAAGAACACTTAAGACTCTATAGTGGGAACTCTTTCCTTGACCATGGTAATTATATTAATAGAAATTTCAAACAGGAGAAACATTTAAACTGAGTCTGTATTGTTAACAAGTTCGGGACTCGTACACGTGTAACTTTGGCTTTATTTCAATGCTTTTTACAAGGCAGGATCTGGATTAGGTATAAACATCTTCTTATTGTCAGGTTTTATCTAAATGTGAGAGCATGTAATTCTCAGTGTAGCTATCCAGTTAAACCTTTTTAACTAGCTACTAACTCGCTTCTTATTCAAATAAAACCATGTTATAAAAATATAGAATACCATGAACTCAAAATAATATCCAAATTAAATTTCATTCATCTGGATCAGTGATCTAAATTTACAACTATAAATGGTTCCTACTGGTTAGATGTTTACAAAACTGTTGTAGATATAGACAGATGTATACAAGTCAAAATGCTCCCAAACGAGAAGCCAGATCTGTGAATACATCTTCACTACAGGGAATCGTGAGCCCGCCCATTGGATGGTTGTACCCAAACTCTTCTTCTGCCTGATGCAGTAGCTCCTGAAAGGTAGGTTCGCTTAGTAGTGATACAGACACCACAAACCGCTTCTTCTCTTGTTCTCCAACATAAATGGCAAAATAGCCTTTGGGGATGTCCATAGATGCAGGAGTGGTGCTACCATTAGAGAGGGACCGTTTGAGAATTTTTCTTGCTTGAATGATGCGTGGCATACGTATGGCCATGTTTTCAAGGAAGCTAGAGGCTGCTCACTTACAAAAGTTGTTGAAGGCAAATAAGAATCGAAGTAACGCTTCCTGGTGAAAGATATGATGTTGTAGATGAGTTTTGATGTGGTTGTATTGGGAATGCTGAATGCTTTATATAAGAACAGGATATAATGATCATTTCACAATAGACGGTGACATATGGAGGATAGAGCAGACACACATGGTTTTGGGTCCCTACAATAAAATTATGGATGCTTTTGTGGACACCAATGTCCACTAGCAAGCAAAGAAGGACTATACCAGGAAATATATATGGTCAGAGTTCTTATCACATTAACTAGTGAATAAGAGGACCAATATCACATGCATGTGTCTTGGCATTTCAACCAAAAATTCCATATTGGGTCATTGTGTCTTACAACCTAAGGACCGATGGTTCAGCTGGTTATCCAAATTAGTGGTTTGAAAATCGTCCCTGGCCCCTAGGATATTCATTAATTTATTAATTCTCAACAAAGATATATAAAATATAACTCTATGTAAAGTTTGCCCATTGAATATATCAAAAATAAATTAATCATCTCTTGATTTGTAGGGTTTTGCAATACCAAGAACCTCCAGGAAACGTTCTTTGGATGTCTCGTCCAGGTTGATCATTACATATGGCATGCGAACTTTTAGAACATCTCCTTTAAATCACATCTTTGTACATGTAGTCAAGTTGTTGTGTGCTGATTTTTTCGTGTCTAATGATTGTAGTGGTCAGATATGTTCCCTTTGTTTTTCCAGTGACATGCTTATGTGGACATCAATTACAAGTATTACAAGAACAGGTAAAACTCTAAAAGGTGAGATTCGTTCCAGTGCAAGGTAATTATCATAATTTGAATTTCACTCTGCTGTAATCTGAGACCATATTGTTAACAAATGATGTGAGGACATGTGTTTGTTTTGTTTTAGTTCAGTGAGTGACTTATGTATAATGGATGTCTCTTCCTGGTGTAAAATTTAGTTGACAAAATAAGAAACGTAACTCTCTTTGTAAGTATCCACTTGTTTTCCTTTATCTCTAGCTGATCACAAGCTTTGTATTTTTAAGAAAACCAGCAATAAAAAAAAGTAAAGATTCCTTCAAATCAAAAATACATCCAAGTAAAATTTCATTCAACTGGAACAATTCTCTATTTACAACTATCTATAAAGTGTTCCTAATTGTTAGCTGTTTACAAAACTGCGGTTATAAAGACAAACGTATACATGTCAGAACGCTCCCTAACGAGAAGCAAGATCCATGAATACGTCTTCACTACATGGAATTGTGAGCGCGCCCATTGGGTGGTTGTACCCAAACTCTTCCTCCGCCTGATGCAGTAAGTCCTGAAACAAAGGTTTGCTTAATACTGATACCGGGACCACGTGCCGCTTCTTCTCTTGTTCCCCAAGATAAATTGCAAAATAGCCTTTTGGGATGTCCGTATATGTTGGAGTTCTGCTTCCATTAGATAATGACCGCCTCAGAATTTTTTTTGCTTGAATGATACGAGGCATACGGATGGCCATATTTTCAAGATAGTGTGAGTCTGTTTCACTTGGAAATGTTTGTTATGGAAAAAAAATCAAAGTATTGCTTCTGGTTGGGTGATATTGTAGATGATTTTCCAGGAAGATGTGGGTGTATTGTGCATGTTGAATGATATATATATATATATATATATATATATATATATATATATATACCAAGAAGATATAATGAGGTACATAATAGACAGGGGCACATGGACCAGAAAACAAACACACATGGTCTTGTATCTTGAAAATAAAATTATAAAGAATTTGTGGACATCGATATTCAATCACAATCCAAACAGGAGATCAACATGAATAATTATATGGCCTTGAGTACAATAAGTAGTGAAGAAGGCCAATGTCACATGGCTTTGTCTTGATGATTGAGTCAACAATTATCACTTGTAGGACACTGTGTCCTCCCACCTAGTGATCTGCATTAGACTTGGTTATCCAAACTAGTGTTTAAACTACAGCTTTAACCACTAACATCGATGCTTAAATATAAAACAAAACGGAAATTACCCTCTAATTCAAGATTGCTGATTGAAAGTAGCAAATATACAGTCTTAATTTCTTAGGGAGTTATGTTTCCAAGGAACCTGAGGGTCCTGAAAATTGTTTATTGACTGCCTCACACTAGCTGATCAACACATAAGATGAGTAAAAACTCAAGAATGCCTTCGTTACGTGGAGGTTTAAGAAGTTCCGTAAAGTTGTAGAGCACTAGCGATTATTATCTTCAATATCTCTGAAGCTCAGTGTTTATGCTGACCTCAAATTCTGGACTGCCACCATTACATCTATCTTTCCTTTTGTAGGTCCGGCTAGGGGAGGATCTAGTCGCCTAATCCTTGTATACGAACCAACCCGGTTGTGCGGAATCCAACCGAGATAGCAAACCGAGATAGAACACGTAAAAACACGACACGCAAAGTTCACCGATTAACACCTCTGTATTAATACGTATGAATGGTCCAGTTACAAGCACAATGTTTACAAATCTATCTTGCAAACTCTCTCTAAGTGTGTGTGTGTGTTCCTTATTTGTCTGTGTGTCTCCTTATCGAAATGAACACAACACCCGGGTATTTATACCCAAAACAACAGATCTGGTCGAAGGATCAGGTAAGATGATCGAAGGATCATCTATCGACCAGAAACAGCTCGAAGGATCCACATGTACCACGAAAGATGTGATCTTTCGTGGTCCATCCATCGAAGGTCCATCTTTCGAGCTCATCATCGAAGGATATAGGCAATCCTTCGATGACACATCCTTCGACCCATCATCTTGCAAACATAATGTTGACTGTTGTGCCAAGTCAAACCAGGAGGATGGTTGACTTGGTCAAACTTACAAGACTAATAAGACATCGTTTGATATACAGACAAAGTACAGACACAAGTGCACCAACAAACTCCCCCTTGGCTGTAGCTTTGTCTTGATCTTCATTCTTGTAAGTCTTTCGTGTCTTCAAGTCTTTGACTTCTCTTCAAGTCTTCAATGTCGGAGGATCTTCAAAGTCTTCACGTATTGAAAGCAGAAAGTGTATCAACAGACTCCCCGTTTCGTGTAGGAAGTGTGTTGACAAACTCCCCCTTAACATAAGCTCCCCCTTGAGTTATGCTCGTGAAATACTTGTTCTTTATGAAGTGAGATCCTTGTGGTGTTGATGATGGTCAGCGGCAACTCGATCATCTTCATCATTTGAGTGCCTTCACGTCGTGTCTTCATTCCGAAGCTTGTCATCGTCCATGTTCTCCTTGCCTTTAGAATCTGCACATGCAAGAAATCTAAACGCGTAATGAGAACAACCGCTTGGAATATCATAAACAAACGACACACATGTGACCATTGTTTAAACAAAACACCGTCCGACAGTTTGAAAGTTTAAAGTATTTTATCAATTTCAATTTTAACTTTCAACACTTGCAAATTTCGACCGTTTATGAAGATTTAGTCGTTTCGGTTTTCAGTCAGGTTTCAGGTAACGAAGACTCGAGATCCAACATCGTACGATCGAAAATAAGATAGAAATAAAATCTTTTTGGCTTTTATAAAGTTTATATTAAAACACGCCTAAAATCTTTTTGGTATTTTTGAATATTGCAAATGTAAAGACTGAAAGCAGTAAATAAATATATACAGATTTCTTTTTGCGAGTTTCGAGGGTAAGAGAATCATATCAGTGTACGGTCATGCCAAAACGCTCTCTTTGTTCAATTAGTTAACATTAAGATAAGCATCCTATAACAATTATCGGTATTGTTGTCCACATAAGCTCAACTTATCATTTGTAATCATGGCGAGGGGATACGTTAATGTATGATTTATACTTACCGACCGGTGTTCATCCACATCACGACACATTCCCGTATCAAGGTATGCACGAGGGTTCATCTTACCGGTGAGTATACCGATTATCATCTGTTTGACCGTATATGATGTGAGATTCTCACTTATTTTGATTTGAAAAACAAGCCCTATGTGATATAATCACTTATTGATGAGGAACTTGATTTTCGATGCATGAGGGCACAGGAGCAAGTCCGTGAACAGGTCAGTACTTTCGTACAACAGAGATACGAACTTGACTCCCGGAAAGAATTTGTGATATATTATCACTTATTTTGAGGGACATGTGATTGTTGATCACTTATTGAGGTCGTATGCAGTATGTACACGTATGTATAGTATCATGGAAGATCTAGACTTGCGTCCCCGTTAGTTTTCGGTAAAAGATACAACCATGATACCCAGATGATAAGCAGCATAAAGACCGAATATCTCAGAACCTCGGCAATCTCTCAAACGAAATTTCGGTACTAAGACCATATGCCAATGAATGGTTCCCACCCAGTCTTCAGTCGATTTAAGTTTATATCACCCTGCACACTTTAAAATGATTGTGAGCCTACCGATACATCTTATATAGAGCTGCTTATCGTTTTTCATTTTAGGTTTAAAGAGGTTTAGACAGACCACTGATGTACTATCATTTTCTCTTTTGCTCGCCAGGAAACTCATTTTTGTTTTTCTATTGTTTTTGTGTTTTTGAAATTTTTCAATGTTTTTGGATTTTCAAATTTTGGATTTACTCCCCCTAAAATCAATAAACTAAGACAAATTTAAAAACAAAAAGGTATTTACAAAAATGATTTTCCGATGTGGATTACTCTTGCTTGACCTTAATGCCGTTTACCAATAATAAATAGTCAAATCTTGATTTGTCAAAAGCTTTGGTAAAAAGGTCGGCACGTTGGTCATCGGTGTGGACATAAGCAACATCGATTAGCCTTTTCTCAAAGCAATCATGTATGAAGTGATACTTAATGTCGATGTGCTTAGTCTTTGAATGCTGCACAGGATTTTTAGTGATCTGTAAGGCAGCAGAATTATAAACGTAAATAGGAGTAGTTAGGAATTCAAAACCGTAATCACGCATTTGTTGTTGGATCCATAGGACTTGGGAGCAACAACTTGAGGCAGCAATGTATTCAGCTTCGCATGTTGATGTCGCGACGCATGTCTGCTTCTTGCACTGCCATGTGACTAGGCGATTTCCCAAAAACTGACATCCAGCCGTTGTGGATTTGCCGTCGATTTTGCATCCGCCAAAATCAGAATCACTGAATGCGATCAAGTCAAAGTTATTATCCCTAGGGTACCATAGACCGGTGTCAGGGCAACCCTTCAAATAACGAAAAATCCTTTTTACAGCTGCAAGATGTGAGGCCTTCGGGTTGACTTGATATCTGGCAAGCAGGCACGTTGGGTACATTATATCTGGTCTTGATGCTGTGAGGTACATAAGAGATCCGATCATCGCGCGGTAGTATGAAGGGCTCGTAGCTTCACCCTTCAAGTCTGGAGTAATTCCGTGATTTTGCGGCAATGGGGTACCGATGGGCGTTGCATCAGACATCTGGAACCGGCTCAAGATGTCACCAACATATTTAGTCTGATGGATGAATATCCCAGACTCAGTTTGTTGCACTTGTAGGCCCAAAAAGAAGGTCATTTCCCCCATAGCACTCATCTCGAATTTATCCTGCATTACACGCTCGAAATCCCTACACAAAACATCATTAGTAGAACCAAAAATAATATCATCAACGTATACCTGTACCAGTAGAAGATCTCCATCTTGTTCTTTGATGAAAAGAGTACAGTCGATAAGACCTCTGCGAAAACCATTCTCCAGCAAATAATTAGATAAGGTTGCGTACCAAGCTCGCGGTGCTTGATGAAGACCATAGAGAGCTTTGTTGAGCAACCAAACCCGATCGGGATGGATAGGATCTTCAAAACCTGGAGGCTGTTCGACGTACACCTCTTCTTCTACCACACCATGTAAGAATGCACTTTTCACGTCCATCTGGTATACCTTGAAACCTTTGAATGAGGCATAAGCCAGAAAAATCCGAATTGCTTCTAGACGTGCAACAGGTGCATACACTTCGTTGTAGTCGATCCCTTCTATCTGACGAAAACCTTGAACGACTAGCCTTGCTTTGTTTCGAATAACAACCCCACGGTCATCCTTTTTGCATTTAAACACCCAACGGGTACCAATCTTCTTGTAACTAGCAGGTTTCTCTACGAGTTTCCAGACACCAAGCTTCTGGAATTGTTGCAGTTCTTCCTGCATTGCTTCAACCCATGAGCTATCTTTCAAAGCATCTTTCCAAGTTCTTGGCTCTTCCTGTGAGACATAACACGCGAAAGACCAATCATTTTGTTGACCAGATTCTCGGATAGTTGCATACAAGCCTGCATTGTTGTTGTTTCGCAACATGTTTCTTGTTTGAACGCCACTTTGAACATTTCCGATGATGTTTTGTTGAGGATGGGTATTGTGAATCCTTGTTTCTGGATTATCTTGAACTGGAATGTTTGTACCCAGATTGTTGAGATTGAGATCAACAATCAATTCAAGGCCCGGAATTGACGAAGAGGATGATGCAGAAGTTTCAGCTGTTCTAGGGACATCCACTGGAGGTGTACATTCTGAAATACCATGTACTGCTGCTGTTGGTCCTTGATCTGCATCGAGAAATTCGTCATCCTCTGAAGATTCGTTCAATTCGGAAGCATCTTGAAAATCCTCATTGTCGAGAGCATTATTGTTCACTGAAGATGGTTCTTGATTTACAATAATGGGACGAATCAACAGTGAATCTGTTGCATTGTCACTCTCGAAAAACATCCTTGCTGCAGCATTTTCTTCAACTGCTTCAACATTGATCGAATTGAAAAAGTCATCGTACTCAAACATCCAAGGCTGACCAGGATTTCTAACTGGCAAAGTGTGCCTTTGTACTCTGACTTCAGACCATTCCTCGACCCTTTTAGTCTCTAGATTCCAGACTCGTAAGTTAGGGGTGGAATACCCAAGAAAGTATCCCTCAATTGCTCTTGCCCCAAACTTTCCATTAGGATCGATTATTGTGCAAGGAGCTCCAAACGGTTCGAGATATGACAAGTCTGGTTTCCGTTTGTTGATAAGCTCAAAGCAGGTCTTGTTGTGCCTTTTGACTGTAAGGACTCGGTTCAACGTATAGCATGCAGAGGACACAGCTTCAGTCCAAAATGGAATCGGCAGTTGCGACTCTACTAACATAGTCCTAGCAGTCTCGATCAATGTGCGGTTTTTACGTTCAGCGACGCCATTCTTTTGAGGAGTATAGGCTGCACTAAATTCATGAAGAATACCTTTTGAAGTGCAAAACTCCGCCATGGCATGATTTTTGAATTCAGTACCATTGTCGCTGCGTATCCGCCTAACCTTCAAGTTATAGAGATTCTCAATCTGAATGATCAAGTTTTTGATAATACCGAAGGTTTCACTCTTATGTGCCATGAACGCCACCCAAGAAAATCTTGAAAAATCATCAGTTATCACGAGGCAATATTGATCATTCCTAATGCTTTTGTGTTTGACAGGACCGAACAAATCCATGTGCAAACGTTCAAGAGGAACAGCCACCGTGTTGACTTTCTTTGTAGGGTGTCGTTTCTTCGTTTGTTTCCCTTTCTGGCACGAGACACAGACGTCTTGAAGATGGAAATTTTTAAGAGGAACACCATTCACCAATTCACTTGATACCAAATGATTCATTTTGCGTAAGTGAATGTGACCCATTCGTCTGTGCCAGGAGATTGTGTCTTTTTCTGTGGCTTTAGAAACGAAACAAGTTGCTTGTGCAGACGTTGTGATAGCTTGGCTCATATCAAGGACATACAAATCATTTATCCTTGGAGCCGACAAGAGAATCCATTCTTTTGGAATTTTGAAGCCGGGTTTCAGCACATAACATCCATTTGCATCAAAGTGTACTGAGAACTGCTTATCACAAATTTGAGAAACACTAAGAAGATTGTGATCGAGTTGTTGTACGAAGTTGATCTTATCAAAGCTAACAACCCCGTTGGAAATCATTCCTTCACCCGTAATATATCCACCCTTATCTCCAGCAAAAGCAACATAACCTCCTCTAATAGATTTGACGTCGTAGAGAAGCTTCATGTCGCCTGTCATGTGCCTGGATGCCCCACTATCAACAATCCAATGACTACTGATAGTTCCTCCTGGAACACCCTGCACATGAACTCACATAATTAGTTGGAGATGGGGACCCAAGCCATTCTGGTCTTGGGACTTCCATTTTTATCAACAACAATAACTTCCACCTTTTGATGATTCGGAAATTGTGATGGTCCCCCTGATTCAGTAACCGTTTTTGGTTTCCAGGTCTGTTGAGTTTTACCAGTTTGATTGTTTGAAGTTTTTGAAAACTTTGAATTATCTGGTTTAACTGAAACAGATGGTTTGTGAACCACATCGGTTTTAATTGCCTTTTCAATTTTCTTGACCTGTTGGCGTTTCTGTTTCTTTTCCCTTTCTCTTATGAGTCGGGGATCTTGTTTTACAGAAACAGATCGCCTGCGGTCAGTTGGGCCACGGGGATCATCAACTATGCCTTTTTGTTTATGAAGATACGGGCAATTTCGAACGATATGCCCAATTGTACCACATTCAAAACATGATCTTCGTTCAACAAACCCCGAAGTATCATGTGATCGTCTTGCCGATGATGAACTTTGTGATCCCGAGGTACTAGGTTTTGAACTACTTGGTTCATTCCTTTTCATCACAGTTGCTTTTTGGACAAAATCTAAATTAGATTGATTTTCAAACTTTGCAATTTTGTCCGTTCCCTTCGATTTCACAAAGTTCACATTCTTCTTCTTCTTCTGATTCGGCTTCTTTTGACTCTGAGTCGTTGGCTTACCTCTTGGTTTGGTATGACTTTGCTGTTTTTCAACCGTTGGTAATTTCTTGTTCCCAAATTGTTTTCTAATTTCAGCTTTTGGGATAGGAGGACACTGTGTGACTGTAACATGTGGTCCTGTCTTTCCCAAAAACTTACTTGTTTAATTTTCAAAGACTTTACTTATTAAAGATTGATTAACATTTTTAATAGGAAAATCTTTGTCTGAATAGATCTTATCATCACCAACAAGAGTGTACAGCAAATCCACACTCTCCGACTCTTTCTCAGACGAGGACTCGACCGCAACAGTCCTAGTGGGTTTTGCAGGAGGATCACACAGAATATGATTCTCAAGAGGTATGTCCTCTTCGTTTATCACCGCATCAGACTTTGCTGAAACAGTATCATCAGACTCATCATCAGAGGAATCAGCATCCTCAACCACAACTGGAGGATCCTGATTCTGTTCAGCAGTTACAAATGTATCTGCTGACACATCTGAATCTGACGATACTTCTTTCTTGTATCCGAGCCCTGTAGCAAATTCCTCAACATCCAAAGGAACAGATGGTTCAAAATGAGTTCTATACTCCTCATCAGGCAAAGCATCAAAATTGTTTCTCACGGGTGCTGGACATTTCTTGTAACCTATGCATGTGACATCCCGTTTCTCTTTCTGAACATCAATGATGTGATCCAACACATAGCTAGAACTCAAATAACTGTCTAACTTGAGTCGGATCGCCTCACTTTCTGTTTTAACACAAGCCATTTCTTTTTGCATAACCTCAAGACGAGTTATATAAAGGTTAATGTCAGTTTGTTTTCTGGAAACCATTTTTGTCAGTTCTGTTTTATCTTTCTTTAACGTTTCAATCATTGACTTAAATTCCTTCTCATGGTTTTCATAAAACATATTGGCTTCAGTGCACTTTGAAAGATCAACGGTCAATTTCTGATTGTGGATGAATGTCACATCATATTTCTCTTGCAAAGCCTCGTGTTTGCTTTGTAATTCACACCACCTATCATTCACAGAAACATGTTTGTCTTGCAAGTCAAACAAACTAGCTTGTAAAGCATCATGTTTGCCTTGCAACTCAGACATGTTTGCTTCCAAATCAGCACATCTAACATTCAACCTATCACAATTATCACAGCTAACAGAAGTGGGTTCATCGACAAATACCTGACTTGATGAACTGTCGACATTAGCCATAAAGGCTGAATGGGGAGAAGACGAAGAATAAGCAGCTTGGTCCACCAAAATAGATCTTCTTTGAATTCCTGCTACAGCTTCATCCAAAAGCTCATCAATATTTGCATCGACTGACGCACTTGATGTGTCATCCACATGATCATCGCCTGAAGCGGAGGACTCTTCATCTGAACTTCCACTATACCCGGAAGAGTCTTCATCCTCAGAAGATTCACTACCATTGGTGGAAGATTCTCCACCACTGGCGTGCTTAAGATCATTAACCACTTCAGCAAAACAAGCTGTTCCATCTGGTGCATCATTTCCCAACTGGATTGACCAATCACAGCCTTCATCTACTTGAACCACAAGTGCCTGATTGGCATTTGATGGTCCTGCTTGAGTCTGATTGTTGACAGGCACCAGTGTGCGATCATTGTTCCTCGCTTGGTTCTGATTGGCCCTGTTTCCTTGACCTCTGAAGGGATTTTGGTTCCCATGTTGAGATGGCCTTGTACATTCACGCTTGAAATGACCACGTTCACCACAATTGAAGCATTTAACAGCTTGCTTATCAAACCCATACTTGGTGTCTTTCTTGCTTTCCAAGCTGGTTCGGCCTGTTCTTTCCATAAAATCCTTTGCTCGCCTAACAGCACTGGCAAAGGCCCACTTAATATCCATCATCTCCATCTCCTCTTTATCTATCTGCTGATAGTCTTCTTGAGTCAGATTAATGTTGCCAATCTGACCTTCCACTAATCCACAGTATGCGCTCACCACAGTGTTTAGCAGCTCCATGTGTTCCTTTGCTACTTCCACACTGACTTTAGAAAAGCTTGAGGTGTCGAGCCGTACTGTATTTGGCTTTGATTGTTGACCAGCAGATGATGTGCTTCCATAACACGCTTGCTGTTGAGGAGGAAGTGGATTCCCGAACATATCAGTTGTTCTGATTTGCTGTTGCTGTTGTGGTGCTGGTTGAGGAGCTGGATTAAGCGGATTTCCAAACATATCTGTTGTTGGAGGAGGAGTGCCATACAAGCTCGTGCTAGACACAAATGCTGTTTGAATTGGAGCGTGCGAAGAAGGTTTTGTAGAAGTGCTAGAAGTTCCATAATAAATTTCAGGATTTTGTGGCACTGCAACTCTTTTTGCCTTGAGAGTTTCTTCCTGATTCTTGTTTTCCAGGAGTTGAGCAAAATCACTGAAGCTTGTTGTATCCAAGGTGCCATTGTACTTCATGATTTCTAAGAAATTACTCCATTGAGGTGGCAGTGCATCTGCAAACTTCTTCACTATCTCTGCTGAAGTTGTTACAACCCCAGTATTTGCCAATTCAGTCAGCAAATGAGTAAATCGACTTGTCAAATCTCCTAGAGATTCATTCTGCATACAAACAAAACCATCAAACTCTTTCTTTAGCAGATCTTTTCTTAATTGACGTGTTGCTTCACTTCCTATGCCCCTTATCTTCAATGCGTCCCACAACTTCTTCGTTGTCTTGAAACTGACGAACTGATGATAAATATCTTTACTCAATGCCTGAGTAAGAATGGCATATGCTTTCTTCTCCAAATCATCGATTTTCTTTTGATCTTCGGTAAGATCTGCAAATGTAGCAGCAGATGATGCAGCAACCTCTATTGTTTGATCAAAATCTGTGATGAACCGCAACCACAACTCTGTATTTTGACCAAGGACATATGTATGAAATCTGTCAAACCATCCCGGATATTCACTTAAATGCATCAACTTTGGAGGCCTATTCAAACTTCCCGTTTCACTTTCGCTTAGTAAAATGCTTTGAACACTTGGAGCTTGATTTGATACGAATGCCCATTGACCGGTAGATGTATCATTGGCTTGCGAACCCGAATCCGGAGCTGGAGTACCAAAATACATCTCTGCATTTACCGGAACACCCCACATTGAATTCATTTTTGATCAGCCGAAGGATAATACCAGCCGAAGGATCCTGATCGAAAGATGAGAAAAACACAAACTGTTAAACACAAACAGACTAATGATCGAAAGATCAACACCTGTTCGAAGGATCAACAGGGTTCGAAAGATCTCTGTTGAATTTCGAACAATGTTTTTCGAAAGATTCTCCAACGAAGGATCCTTATCCTTCGAAAACGTACTGTAGACCGAAAGATGAATCAAGAAAGATGACTTCGAAAGACTCCCCAATCGAAGGATCCTAGTCTTTCGAAAATGAACAGTAGACCGAAAGATGTATGTTTCGAAAATATTCCTTGGAACGAAAGATAAGTCTCACACTTCGAAGGATGCTCGAAGGATGACTATTTGTCGAACCTCCTTTGGTCGAAAGATGATCTTTCGACTTCGAGGGATATCTTTCGATAGGTTCTGACACAGTTGACAACGGGTGACGGGTTGGTGAAAAGTTGACGGGTTGGTGAGAACTTTCGGCAGAAAGTATGTTCAGACCATATCTTTCAGGTCTGAACATGCAGGTTTTTCACCAACCGGGTAATGATCCCAATATTTAATCAAAATACTCTTTCCAATGCACAAACACTTTGTAATTTAAAACTTTTAAGATCAAAAGTGTAAATTATCAAGAACACTATGAAGACTTCAAGAACACTTATGAATTTTCGGTGAAATTTAAACTTCCAAACACAAGATTTTGCTAAAATGTTTAACAAAAACCCATAACTAACATGTAAACATGAAAAATAACAAGGTTTTTAACAAAACATCAAGCAAAAACAACAAGATTTTCCAGAAAATAGTGAATTTTTTTAAACCCGAAAAACAGTCCGAAAACTCTCGGTTTTAACAAGGAGAAGAGCCAAGGCTCTGATACCACTTGTAGGTCCGGCTAGGGGAGGATCTAGTCGCCTAATCCTTGTATACGAACCAACCCGGTTGTGCGGAATCCAACCGAGATAGCAAACCGAGATAGAACACGTAAAAACACGACACGCAAAGTTCACCGATTAACACCTCTGTATTAATACGTATGAATGGTCCAGTTACAAGCACAATGTTTACAAATCTATCTTGCAAACTCTCTCTAAGTGTGTGTGTGTGTTCCTTATCTGTCTGTGTGTCTCCTTATCGAAATGAACACAACACCCGGGTATTTATACCCAAAACAACAGATCTGGTCGAAGGATCAGGTAAGATGATCGAAGGATCATCTATCGACCAGAAACAGCTCGAAGGATCCACATGTACCACGAAAGATGTGATCTTTCGTGGTCCATCCATCGAAGGTCCATCTTTCGAGCTCATCATCGAAGGATATAGGCAATCCTTCGATGACACATCCTTCGACCCAGCATCTTGCAAACATAATGTTGACTGTTTGGCCAAGTCAAACCAGGAGGATGGTTGACTTGGTCAAACTTACAAGACTAATAAGACATCGTTTGATATACAGACAAAGTACAGACACAAGTGCACCAACACCTTTTTGTTCCAGTCAGGTGTTTATGTGAACTTCAAACACTAGCTAGCTCATTTAAGAACACTTAAGACTCTATAGTGGGAACTCTTTCCTTGACCATGGTAATTATATTAATAGAAATTTCAAACAGGAGAAACATTTAAACTGAGTCTGTATTGTTAACAAGTTCGGGACTCGTACACGTGTAACTTTGGCTTTATTTCAATGCTTTTTACAAGGCAGGATCTGGATTAGGTATAAACATCTTCTTATTGTCAGGTTTTATCTAAATGTGAGAGCATGTAATTCTCAGTGTAGCTATCCAGTTAAACCTTTTTAACTAGCTACTAATTCGCTTCTTATTCAAATAAAACCATGTTATAAAAATATAGAATACCATGAACTCAAAACAATATCCAAATTAAATTTCATTCATCTGGATCAGTGATCTAAATTTACAACTATAAATGGTTCCTACTGGTTAGATGTTTACAAAACTGTTGTAGATATAGACAGATGTATACAAGTCAAAATGCTCCCAAACGAGAAGCCAGATCTATGAATACATCTTCACTACAGGGAATCGTGAGCCCGCCCATTGGATGGTTGTACCCAAACTCTTCTTCTGCCTGATGCAGTAGCTCCTGAAAGGTAGGTTCGCTTAGTAGTGATACAGACACCACAAACCGCTTCTTCTCTTGTTCTCCAACATAAATGGCAAAATAGCCTTTGGGGATGTCCATAGATGCAGGAGTGGTGCTACCATTAGAGAGGGACCGTTTGAGAATTTTTCTTGCTTGAATGATGCGTGGCATACGTATGGCCATGTTTTCAAGGAAGCTAGAGGCTGCTCACTTACAAAAGTTGTTGAAGGCAGATAAGAATCGAAGTAACGCTTCCTGGTGAAAGATATGATGTTGTAGATGAGTTTTGATGTGGTTGTATTGGGAATGCTGAACGCTTTATATAAGAACAGGATATAATGATCATTTCACAATAGACGGTGACATATGGAGGATAGAGCAGACACACATGGTTTTGGGTCCCTACAATAAAATTATGGATGCTTTTGTGGACACCAATCTCCACTAGCAAGCAAAGAAGGACTATACCAGGAAATATATATGGTCAGAGTTCTTATCACATTAACTAGTGAATAAGAGGACCAATATCACATGCATGTGTCTTGGCATTTCAACCAAAAATTCCATATTGGGTCATTGTGTCTTACAACCTAAGGACCGATGGTTCAGCTGGTTATCCAAATTAGTGGTTTGAAAATCGTCCCTGGCCCCTAGGATATTCATTAATTTATTAATTCTCAACAAAGATATATAAAATATAACTCTATGTAAAGTTTGCCCATTGAATATATCAAAAATAAATTAATCATCTCTTGATTTGTATGGTTTTGCAATACCAAGAACCTCCAGGAAACGTTCTTTGGATGTCTCGTCCAGGTTGATCATTACATATGTCATGCGAACTTTTAGAACATCTCCTTTAAATCACATCTTTGTACATGTAGTCAAGTTGTTGTGTGCTGATTTTTTCGTGTCTAATGATTGTAGTGGTCAGATATGTTGCCTTTGTTTTTCCAGTGACATGCTTATGTGGACATCATTTACAAGTATTACAAGAACAGGTAAAACTCTAAAAGGTGAGATTCGTTCCAGTGCAAGGTAATTATCATAATTTGAATTTCACTCTGCTGTAATCTGAGACCATATTGTTAACAAATGATGTGAGGACATGTGTTTGTTTTGTTTTAGTTCAGTGAGTGACTTATGTATAATGGATGTGTCTTCCTGGTGTAAAATTTAGTTGACAAAATAAGAAACGTAACTCTCTTTGTAAGTATCCACTTGTTTTCCTTTATCTCTAGCTGATCACAAGCTTTGTATTTTTAAGAAAACCAGCAATAAAAAAAAGTAAAGATTCCTTCAAATCAAAAATACATCCAAGTTAAATTTCATTCAACTGGAACAATTCTCTATTTACAACTATCTATAAAGTGTTCCTAATTGTTAGCTGTTTACAAAACTGGGGTTATAAAGACAAACGTATACATGTCAGAACGCTCCCTAACGAGAAGCAAGATCCGTGAATACGTCTTCACTACATGGAATTGTGAGCGCGCCCATTGGGTGGTTGTACCCAAACTCTTCCTCCGCCTGATGCAGTAAGTCCTGAAACAAAGGTTTGCTTAATACTGATACCGGGACCACGTGCCGCTTCTTCTCTTGTTCCCCAACATAAATTGCAAAATAGCCTTTTGGGATGTCCGTATATGTTGGAGTTCTGCTTCCATTAGATAATGACCGCCTCAGAATTTTTTTTGCTTGAATGATACGAGGCATACGGATGGCCATATTTTCAAGATAGTGTGAGTCTGTTTCACTTGGAAATGTTTGTTATGGAAAAAAAATCAAAGTATTGCTTCTGGTTGGGTGATATTGTAGATGATTTTCCAGGAAGATGTGGGTGTATTGTGCATGTTGAATGATATATATATATATATATATATATATATATATATATATATATATATACCAAGAAGATATAATGAGGTACATAATAGACAGGGGCACATGGACGAGAAAACAAACACACATGGTCTTGTATCTTGAAAATAAAATTATAAAGAATTTGTGGACATCGATATTCAATCACAATCCAAACAGGAGATCAACATGAATAATTATATGGCCTTGAGTACAATAAGTGTAGGTCCCGAAATCTGAGGATCGATTACGAACCGAATCACTTGTTTATAGTAAACACGGTTACGTGTGCGGAATCCACGTAACTATGCCAAATCAAACATATATAGCATAAATAATAACGGATTAATCAATGAAACACAATCTATTGATTAACGGGATGAGAACCGATTACAACTGATACAAACACAGTTCAGACGAAATTTTGGCAGAGTTTTGTTACTATAGTCTATTTCTCATCTCTATGTTCAAATGAACACAAAGTGTTGTTTATATAGTCCCTGGCCACTGATATCGACGAAACACAAGAAGTGTTTGACGAATCTGAACATGGGCCAGACATTGGGCCTGGAACAGCCCAAAACATGACGAATCAAGGTCTGATTCGTCAGTTCATGACGAATCAAGGTCTGATTCGTCATGACCTTCAACGAAACAGAAGTTTGAGCATTGGCCTGTTTCGCCATGAAGTGTTCCGACGAAACAGGTCTGTTTCGTCGAGGACTGCAAATGTTGTGGTTGTTCCTGTTAACAGACAGCAACAATCAGCAACACATAAACATAGTAATGACAAAACTACCCTTTAATGCAACATGCATTGTTCATAATACATTACATACCAAAAGAGACAAATAAGTTGTACACAAGAAGATAGGAGGATATCTGACTTGGTCAACATAACATACAGACTCGATAATTAATAAAAGACCATACAAATTACATCGTTAAAACAAGACTAGTTACAGACACTAAAAATGCATCAACAAACTCCCCCTTGTCTGTTACTCGTCTTTGGTCTTCTAATCTTCCATCAGTGTTGTT
>JARYGA010054843.1:0-31012 GCA_030545235.1 Helianthus tuberosus | reverse complement strand
ATTGAAGATATGAGATATGCAGTGTAGATTTGGTGATGATCAAAGGTTTTGTGGGGAAACGTGAAGAAGATGTGGGGAGTGTGAGAGATGAACAAATATTTAGAAGACTTTTATAGGATCCGAAATAATGGGTCGGATTTTTAGTCCGGATGATCCATTCCATGTTAAAAGATTGAGAAGGGAGTTTTGGAGCCAAAAACCATATTTGATGCCACATCAGCCCAACTTATTTTCAAATATGGTAGATATATATATATATATATATATATATATATATAATATAAGATATAAGATAATATAATTCTTAATGAAATATTTTGGGAATTTCCTGTATAAATTTTTAAAGTTATATTTGTTTTTTGTTAATTTTTATTTCCGGCCTTTTAGTTTGTTCATTTATGCCAATTTAGACCAAACTTCAAGTTTTTATCATTTTTGTCCCTGTCATTCTTGAAAGATGCCAACTTTGTCCAAACAATTTAAGGTTGAATCAAATGATACAATTTTCAAGTTTGACCTGAACTGTAATAATTGGTCAAACTGTAATGACGATGAATAAAAGGGGGTTTGTAAATGTAACTGTTAAAATGAAGGAAATAAGTGGTACAAGTAGAGTTTTCTGAATGGGACTACTAAAAAGAGAAGTAAATAAATGATGATGTGAGAGAGAGACGATGTAAATGGGGGAAAGTCTTGATCTTATGAATATGTTGCAGGGATCTTAAATAGTGTTGGTTATTTTTTTAACAAATTTAAATTAGGTTAATTTTTTTTCTTTTCTTTATTATTTAAAAATTATTAAATGGATGGCATTATGGTTTGTAAATTTGAGATAATCATTTTGAAATTTATGTCTTAGACGTGGTGAGTTTGACTTTGTCGTGCCAGACTTTATCGCTATTTTTTAGATAAAAATGATGTTACATTAGATTGTTTTATCCATTTAATATTAAATTATGGTAATTTTGTACGTTGTTGTGCTTTTATAAATTGTTGATAATATATTCTTACGATGATTTTGTTAGTGGTTGTTGGTATATACTTACAACTAATATATAATATATAAAGTAAGAGATATACGTTAATTAAAATTATATAAATTAAATGGTAATAAAGTGGTAATTTAACAACAGTTATTTGTATTTATTCTGAACATGATATCATGTTAAATATAGCTAGATTCATATAACACAATGTTCTGATAATGAGACTACGATCTACTATAGTAAGTATTTTATTTTAGATAGAATGGATTGTGTTTTAATGAAAGCTTTTGATTTTGATGGTATAACATTGTGTGTTTTTTTTTTGTGTCTTTTGTTTTTGTTAATATAATTGTGTTTTTTATATTCAGACGCATTAAAAGTTATTACATCAACAGCTGTATATTTTTTTATATGCAACACGGGAGTATATATAGTAGTTACGGGTAAATGAGCTTTTGTGCGTAAAATTTTTGATAATGAATAGAAATATTACATGTTAACAAGAGGTATAGTCTAGAACTATCTAAATCCCATTGGCTTTCAAAAATCGGATAACATGGGCCTTGAAAGTGTCAACCTTATTAGGTGCAATATAGGTTTCAAAGGAGATAAAAGAATAGGTCCATCTCACACCAATCATTGAGTGAGCATTGGGTTCATCTGGTTTAACATAAGAGGGAAAAATGGGTTGGCAGCTGATGCCAAACGACAGTCCAAATCCCTATATGTAAGAATCTTTGTGTAACTAATAGATGAAGTGTTATTTTATTTATTAGAAGATTAAATAAAACAAGGTATACCTTATTAAAAGTAGTCTTTATATCCTCTCCAGTATGTATGATTTCTATCAATATGGTTACTTAGACTGGAGGGTATGGGGGCCGGCCTTGCCTTGGCGAGCCCCGGCGCCGGTCACCCACATCGTCCCCTGATGATTGTCCTGGTTTCTCAGTCGCTTAAAGACGTCATTGACGGGCCTCTTTTTCTCTCCTCTCTCTTTATTCTCTCTCCTCTCTATCTCTCTCTCTCTCTCTCTCTCTGTAAAATCAAATCAGTTTATTTTTTCTTAAGTGTTTTTATAAATAGTGTGGGAGCCCATCATCCACCCCCTTGGTCCATCCTGCTTAGGTCCATCCTCACTCCCGATGACGTGGTGTCCTACGTCAATATCTCATTCTTTTGAATAACAGGTATGATGTCTATAAATTCTTTGGTTTTTTGTTCTAATTAGTGAATTATGTTTTGGTGATATTGTTAGTTATTGCTTATTTTTCGTGAGTACTTAGTGTGTTGTATATAGGATGATGAATGAGAATAAGAATGAAGTTTCAATAATTTTTTTTTTATATTTAAAAAAAATGAATATATATTTAAATAATTATGTTTTTTTTATGCATGTTATATTTGGGTTCGGTTTATTAAGTGGTACTATTTTTTGTAATAAGATTTGTAATAAGATTCAGTGTGGGGGGGCAAAAAGGTAATTTCTTATTATTGTTTTGAGATTATCTGTATAATAGTCAAGAAAAGGGAAAACGATGAACATTCGGTTTTAACGGAAACTTAGGGCTCGAAGTTATACAATTTGCGATTGTGGTTGTTGTTTTGTGTACTAATCTTAATAATTTGGAACTACATTTGCCATGGCGTCTACTGCAAACATTGACTTGCGATTTACAAGTAAGTTGTTGTGATGGTGTTGTTGATTGCTATTTTCATTGTGTTTTGATTTTATAAGTCTGTTGGTTAAATAGGTAAGAAATCGTCAAGAAATTTCAGTGAAGATGGAGTAGGTGATACTGTTAGAGGAAGTAAACGTCAAGAGGTTGAAGTGGAAATTACAAAGAAACATATAAGTGGAAATAGAAAGAAGTCATTCTGTACAAGCAAATCTAAGAGATTCGTAAGCAGAGGTAAATGCGTTTCATTTATTTTTGTTATGGTGTATATCTTATTTTTTTATTTTTAATGTTTAAACAGAAGTTGTACAAGTATATTGTGTTTTTAGATTTGTGATTTTGTTTGGAATATTATTTCTACAAGGCGGTTAGTTTTTGTATAACTATAATGTGTATGTAGATGTTTGTTTTTGTTGTATAAAGTTGTGTTATATCCATTTTTTGTTGTTAAAATCGAGTTATATCCACTATGTTTTTTATATTAATTATGCTTTTTTTTTTAATATTATGGTTTTGGAAATTATTGTGTTTGCGTATGTTTCTTGATTATTTGCAGTATCTTGGTGCATGTTGTGTTTTTTTACGTATGTGGTAAGCTATAGGATTGTGTTTTTGTATTTATATTTATATTGTATGTTGAATATTATGTGTTGTTTTACAACATTGTAATGTTATACTTCCTGATAGTATTTTGTTAAAATTGGCAGAATAAGTTGGAGAAATGTAATCAAACTCGGGTGTATCAAGTTTAAAATCATCAAATCAAGTATAGTTGTGCTTTCTGATTGTGATGACTAGATAATAATAAAAAACAGGTTGATAAATATAACACAATGTTTAAATTGTAACACTGTGATATATTAACAAGTCAATGTTGTATTGTATGTTGTAGTCATTAGATAATGTCAATAGTAGGATTAAATAACGTTTTACAATTAATATTTTTTATGTGTTTTGTTTCTAATAAAATGTGGAGAGACATGAAGGATCTTTGTTTCGTGCTGCTGTGAAACGAAAGAGTGAAGGTATGTTATAGATCAATTTAAAATGATTAAATATAATATACATTTTTTTCCCTTCATAGTTTATTATTTTATTTGATATGCTGCTGCAGTTTTACAGGCAGGCTGTGGTGATGCTGATGATAATGATGATGTTGATTTTGTTAATCATGCTGTATCAAAAGTAAAAAAACCAGGTATTTATTTAAACATGAAAATCTTAGTTGTAGTTTGTTTCTAAAATTCGTTAAGTTATATAATAGTTGATGATACCTTACCAAAGAAGAGACGTCGAAAGGACCAACCTGAGGAATCAAATCACCATGAATGTCAAATGTTTTTCCCATATACTGGTGAGAAGATTTTACCAAGATGTTCACCAAGCACTCTATATGATTGGATGTTAGAGTTTAATGACAAGCAAAAGAACGTTGTAAGAGATATTGGTTTTGGTCCTATTTTAAATCTGAAGATTCAGCTTGTTCCTACCAGCTTGGGACTTTGCTTGGCTAAGAACTATGATGATTCAACAAGAATATTAAATCTTGGATCTCAGTCATTAAAGTTAAGTCTAGAATTGGTTCACAAGGTATTGGGAATTCCGAACGGATCAAGAATGATAACAGAGAACAATAGGCCAAACATAAAAAGTCCTGTTGTTAAATTGTGGAGAAGTCAATTCCCAACAGGCTTCACCAGGTTTCTTATACAAGAAACACAAACTTATTTGGATAGGCGATGCAAGAGAGAACGCAATGATTGTGGAATGTTGTTTGTTCTTAACTTTTTGGTGTTGATGTTTACACATCTAGGCGAAGGAACGAAAAGTGGCACTGTCAACCAAAGATTTTTGCCATTAATAACAAAGGATGTTGACATAAAAGAACTGGGTTGGTGTGATTACATGTTAACTTTGTTAGACAGAGCGAGAAAAGGCTGGCACCCTGCTCAAGTTTTTAATGGGCCTCTGTTTTTGCTTGCGGTAAGATCATAAGTAAAATATTAATTTGTCATTTGTGGCATTTATCCAAACAAAACCGAGTGACAAATATTTTTTTGTTTACAGCTTATCTATGCAGATCATACAAGCAAGTTGCATGATGTACGTGTTAAGCGTAAAGGTTTGTTTGTTATAGAATATATTGAAGAGTGTACATTATGCAAACTGGAGGACATAAAGAATAAAGGACTGAAGTCTGAGAAAAGAAGAAAGAAAGGTACTTCAAAGTCTACAACAGGATTAAAGACCAAAAAATCAAATGAAAGTGAGGTGCGTCAATGTTCTTCAACTGGTGAACCCATGCATGAAAATGTGGAACAGCAAGTCGATGCTGACGAGGGCAAAGACAATGATAGTGCTGGTGTTGAGGAGGATTTGATTCATGAAGATATACATGGAGAGGATGAAAGGCAAGTGGATGATGATGAGTGTAGAGACAATGATCGTTATACTCGAAATATACATTCGAATAGGCGGGATGAGAATGCAGATGTTGGCAGGGAATCAAACATTCCCGTGGCAGAAGAACGAACAGAGGAAGCAGAATCGGTAAGACACAAAAACATATAGTATTTCACTCTGAATATATGATATATGTATATATATATATATATATATATATATATATATATATATATATATATAGTTTTTATCATCTTTTATTGTTCATATTGAAATAGGTTTTTGTTAGAAATTTGACTGTAGAAATTGAAAAGGCAAAAGAGTCTTTGAAGAATGTAGAGACATTGCTGAATGAAGGGTTTACGTGCTATGCAGATAATCAGGTGATTAAAGAAGTTAAAGCTCAATTGGATCCGTTGATTTCATTTGCAAAAAATGCAGGTTTTATGAGCAGAGATCCAGATTCATCTCCAAAAGATGATAATGAAATACAAAGTAAGGGAGAAAAGAAGACTCAAAGTCAAGAGACGAAAACTGATTGTAATACGGGTGTAAATGTAAATTCAGTTGAAAACATGGAAAGTGTGCATTCAGATGAAAAGGATGAAGAAAATGTAGTTGATTCTACGGATGAGACTTTGGTGCCAGGATCACCTTACATTAACCGGGTGGTGGAATTGAGTGAAAAGTTGACATTTGTAGAGAAAATTTATTCTGATTGGATTTTCTCTGCCAGAGGATTTGAAATGTATGTGTTTTAACTTCTTTTATTATAATGTACTATGATTATAAGTTGATTGATGTTTTAACTCGTATTCATTGTAGGGACGTTGTTTTTCAAATTGAAGGTCAGCCAGATTCAGGTCTAACAAGGATAGTGCTAGAAACATTGAGTCATGACGAGTATGTCCATTTTGCTGTTGTTAATGTGTGGGCCAGAATCTTAAATCACGAGGAGAAGTTTAAGGCTGATGACAAAATTAAGCGATTGTTTTGTACATATCAGATGCTGGTAAGTAAATAACATAAGTGAATTGTTTATTTATTTATTTTAGTAACGTTATTATAACTGATACACAGGATGGTGGCACATATGGTTCAAGCTATGAGATGATGCAAGCTGAATTTTTTGGAAATATGATTAATGTTTTAAAAGAAGAACAAGTAGCATCGTTGAAAGAAGTTGATCTTTTATTCATACCTGTTTTGCAATCTGATCACTTCTACTTGGTATGCTTTCATTTGAAAAAGTGCCAAATAGCTGTGATTGATAACAGCAGTCTATATGATGATAGATCTGACTTAAAATACCGAGGCTGGCCAGAAAATTTGGTACATTCCTTGATATTTAAAAAACACAATCATATGTAAAAGATAATTTTTATATTTATTATCGTTATATTGCAGAGGCATTTAGTAGCAGATTTTATGTTAAGTCAAGGTGTTGTGGGTGGACGTAAGATGCACAAAGCTCAGATAAGTCGACTAGAAATGCCGTGGAGAACCGTAGAAAACAAAGTTGATTGTGGTATATTTTTAATGAGGCATATGGAGTCATTCGAAGGGAGTTCTTTACGACGTTGGCGATGTGGGTTTGTGAAAGAAGTAGATTGTGGGCAGAAAGAACAATTAGATGAATTAAGATGCAAATATGCAACCAAATTATTGTTGCATTATCTTAATGCTCGAAGGGAGTTTGTGTATAATGATAGTGAAGCTTACGTTGTGCTGGACGCAATTGAAAGGAATAGGTTGAAAGAGCAAGCACGAGGAAGTCGTGTGGAGCGAATGAAACTGTATTGTCCTGTGTGATGTATTCGTGTTGCTTAAAACATTTGGATATTAGGTTGATTGTTTATATGTAGCTGTTGTTGTTTGAATGTGGTCTGGTCAAATGAATGTTTAGGTTTAATGCTTATGTATGAATGTTATAAGCTCTATGTTGTTGTGAAAAGTGTAATGTCTATAAACAAAAACAGTATTTTTATAAAAACAATAAAACATTTTTTTATACAAAGCACAACATCTGATAAGATTTGAATTTTCATTCATACAAATTACAATGTCATAATATGGTTGCATTTCAATTAATAAATTAATCTTTAGTTGTAAATCAACTAAAGTATTTTGTTTTAGATATAATGGATTGTGTTTTAACGAAAGCTGTTTATTTTATGGTATAACATTGTGTTTTTTCTTTTGTGTTTTTTTTTCTTTTGTGTTTTTTTTTTGTTAATATACTTGTGTTTTTATATTCAAATGAATCAAAACTTATTGAGTAAACTTTCGTTTTGCTCCCTGCCTCAAACTCCATCCAAATTGTTTGTTTTTCCATTTTCCTTCCTGGAGGGAGCAAAATGAAAAACCATAGCAAACTGTTGGTTGAAAATGGCTATTTTTGAAGGTTTCGGGCAAAATCGTTAAAGTGGCCAAACCACAGGGAGCAAAACGGAAGTTTACTCAAACTTATTGTATCAACTGTTGTATTTTTTTATATGTGACATGGGAGTGTAGTAGTTTTGGGTAAATGAGTCTTTGCTGGGAAAACTTTTGTAAATGAAGAGAAGTATTATATGTTGTCAAGAGGTATACCCCTGATCTATTTAACTCCTATTATTCCTGTAACATGCTTTGGGATTGTAAAACAAGTATTGCATAGAGTGTCGACTAAAGCTAATTGAACTAGGCACACGAGTAGGTGTGATTTTTTTTTTCTATGAAGCTAACTTGTGGTCCACAAGCTAAAACAAATGATAATTTATCTATAATTTTTAGATAAATTCTTTATGCTTCATCAGTGCTTTGACTTAACAGTTGTGTACAGGATCAGCAGTGTTTTGACTTAACAGTTGTTTACAGGATCAGTTGTTGAGAAGAGCAATTCTTTATGGGAAGTAACTACCCACTTCCCATTCTCCCATATTATTTGTAACAATTTAGGATGTAGCCTTATAATTTTGATTAGGATATCAATTGGCGGTTTGTTATATAAGTTATATTAAACTGTTTTTTATTTCCTTCGAAATCATGTTCTCCTATAAAAACTGGAAATATCAACTGTTCCATTATCTTGATATGTGACGTGTGTATATAGTAGTTGCTACAATACTTGAACGTGTGTTAAAAACCGTTGTAGAATAGCTTATATAATAAGAACATGTTAGTATAAAACTATTTAGGTTTGTGAATTTGTAACAGAATTTTTTAGATTTATCCTTCAAATATTGAGCAAGTGATGGAGAAAAATGCATCTACAAGAAGTAATAATCCTGTTCATTTAGGTGATGACCGGCAGCAGTCGTTTATCAATCCTTTAAATCGTCAAGAACAGGTAATTTAGTAATATCATCAATAAATAAAGTTTATTTGTAATATTTTAATATTATTGTTTTGTTGTTTTGGTATTTTTATTTTGTTTTGATTACAGGCCGACAGTGGTAGTGTAGAGATAATTTCTGTTGGGCCATTTAGTCCTTATAAACCTCATCTTTCCCGTGAGTTCAGTGAGGAGGTGATATATATTGAAGTTGTAATTTTTTAAATCTTAGTAAAATTTGTTATGTGATTGTTTCTAGCTCATAATGAAACAAGTTATTTCTCTTACCCAGATACGAAGGATTGAGAGGCAGCGCAAACGATCTAGAGACTTGCTATATTGGAAATTGGGATGATGTTGTTTCGATCAGCAGCTCTCACGAAGAAATTGAGTTTATTGATATGACTGTTGATGCTGATGTAGATGAGGTTATCGGTCAGTCTGGTTTTGACCAATTTTCTGATTCTGAAGATGAAGTTGATGATACCGCTGATTCACTAGAAAGTTACTATCGGAAACTTAAAGTTCCAAAAGTTTCAATTCACCGTGGTTCTCATGTTGTGAAACTTTGAATTTATCGTTTATTTTATGTATAAAATGTTGGTGTATAATTTTCTCTGTGTTGTTTTTTGTTGCAAGTATTGAACTATGTTTTGGTGTTTTTTGTATGTTTTTTTCTTTTCATATGTAGTTAGTAATATATAGTATAATGAATGACAATTTATGTGTTGGTTTTTGTTCTAATTATTTTATCATGTTTTGGTGATATTGTTAGTTGTTGCTTTTTTTTTTGGGAGTTCTTAGTATGTTATATATAGAGTGATGAATGAGAAATAAGTAAAAATGAAGTTTCAGGAAATTGTATTTTCTATATTTAAAGAAATATAACTTTATATATAAATGATTATGTTTTTTTTTATGCTTCTTATATATGGGTTCGGTTTATTAGGTTGTTTTTTTGTAATAAAACTAAACATTCGTTTGAGTGGTATTCAGTATGGGGGTGAAAAGGTATTTGATATTAGTGTTTTTAAATTATCTGTATAATAACTAAAAATAGGGAAAAGGGTGACATTCAGTTTTACCTGAAAGTTAGGACTCGAAGTTATAGAATTTGCGATTGTTTTTGTTGTTTTATGTACCAATCTTAATCATTTGGAAATACTTTTTCAATGGCGTCCACTCCAAACATTGACTTGCGATTTACAAGTAAGTTGTTCTCATGGTGGTGGTAGGTGATACCGTTAGAGCAACTCAAGAAAAACTCAAGAAATTACACTGAAGATGAACTAGGTGATACCGTTAGAGCAAGTAAAAGACAAGAGGTTGACGTGGAATCTGCAAAGGAACATATTAGAGGAAATAGAAAGAAATCATTTTGTACAAGCAAACTTAAAAGATTTGTAGGAAGAGGAGGTAATTGTGTTTCATATATTTTTGGTATGATTTATTTATCATTTTTAGTGTTAAAAAGAAGTTGTGCAAGTATATTGTGTTTTTAGATTTGTGATTTTGTTTCGAATAATGTTTCTACAAGCCGGTTAGTTTTCGTATAAATATGATGTGTATGCAGACATCTGTTTTTGTTGTATAAATTTGTGTTATATCCATTTTTGTTGATTAAAATTTAGTTATATCCAGTATGTGTTTTGTATTAATTGTGTTTTTTTTTATGTAATGGAATCAAGTGTAGTTGTGGTTTCTAATTCTGATGAATAGATAATAATAAAGAACAGGTTGATATATATAACACAATGTTTAAATAGAAAGGCTATGTAGTTGTGACCTTAGGCAGTTTTCAGTTTTTTATTCAAGTAAATATAACTTACCTGTCCAATTGAGTTTAAATCAAATATGTATTATAAATACATGTTCAAAGTTGTTTCAAATTCACACATTAGAAGAGAGAAGTCTGTCTTTGAGGTTGAATCTGAGAAGGTATGATTTTATATTTTTTTTCTCTAATCTTCATGTTCTCTATTATTTTATTACTTCCAATTTTTATTTTGTGCTATTCGTATATTAAAAAGTTTTGTATTCATTTTGTAGATGTCAAGTGATGAATTTATCATAAAGTCTCCGTTGAAAAACGTGTATGACCTTTGGCAAATCATGAAGGTTTGTTTAAATTTTTATAATTCAAAAAGTACAATTTTTTTTTGTTGAACTAAATTATTTTTGTATTTTTCAATTTATACAGCCTCAATTTATTATCATAATTGGTACTATTAAGGCTATAGACAAGGATTTTTGTTGGCACTATCTGGAGTGTCCTAAATGTTTAATGGAGGCGGGTACAGATCTTGTAGACTGCGTGGGTTTGGAGTCACATTATTTTCATGTGTGTTTCAACCGTGATTGTGATGAAAGTGTTATATATCCAGTTCCAAGGTAATATTACCTTTTTCTATCTATTTTAATATTTATATGTTTTATAAAATAATGGATTTTGTATATACGTGTTTTTATATTTAACTTAACTAGATTCAAAATAAAAGTTCAAGTGGAAGATAATACTGATGATGTTCAACTAATATTATTTCATCCTCTGGTTGATGAAATCATTGAAAAAGTTGTTCTCAAGTCGGCTGTTCAATTGCTTAAAGAAAACTCATCATCTGTATGTATAAATAATCTTAACTTCTCCTATATTTTTTTTCTCATTGTATTTAAATATTTTTTTATATTAATTTTATCATAAAATATTCTGATTCACAGGATGTTGAAGAAGTAATGTTTCCTGTTGATTTAGACAAGTTGATTGGAAAGATGTTTGCTTTTAAAATTGAGATAACAACTTATAATCTGACTAATTTTGATGAAATGTATCTTGTCACAAACATGACTGATGATGAGTCAATTATTAATGAGCACAAAGAAAAGATGAAGATTACTGAGGTATTTTTTATTTCAATACATGATTCGTATTTATACATTTTATATTTACATCATATTTAATTTTATTATTATTTTCTTAATTTTCACATTTGTTTCAGGGAAACGATAAAGAATTTATCAAAAAAAAAAGTCACATTTCAAGTGTTAAGATTGATGATGCTAAAACCAGTTGTGATACCAATGAAATCAACAAACGTAAATTGGTTGACGTTTATAAGTCTTCAACTCCAAGTAATTTCAAGGATTTGGAGAAAGTTAGCAAGAAATAAACTTATCTCATATCTCTATTAATTCAAATCAGTTGTTATGTTTTTTAGGTTTTTTTCCAATGGGTATTTTGGATATTTCAGTTTGTTTTATTAAAATTTAGTTATATGCAGTATGTTTTTTATATGAATTGTTTTTTTATATGATGGATTCAAGTGTAGTTGTGGTTTCTGATTCTGATGAATAGAGAATAATAATAATAAAGAACAGGTTAATAAATATAACTCAATGTTTAATTAGAAAGACTATGATATATTAAAAAGTCAGTGATGTATTGTATGTTGTAGACATTAGATAATGTCAGTAGTAGGATTAAATAACGTTATACAATCAATATTTTTGATATGTAATTCATTTAAACAGCGTTAATGTAATTCAGGTATATGTTTAAACATCGCTATAGTGTTATTCAACTTAAACAGCTTTAGTTAGAGTAATTAAATATTTGATAAACAACGATGTGATTTTACATATTCATTGTGTATAAAACATCGGTTTATGAGAGATGTATTTACTCGTCTATAACCTCCATGCACGAATTTTATGATTTCTGAAAATTTTGTGACCTCAGCCAGTTTAAGTTTTTTATTCAAGTAAATATATCTTACCTGTCCAATTGAGTTTAAATTAAAACTTTATTATAAATACATATTCAAAGTTGTTTCAAATTCACACATTAGAAGAGAAAAGTTACTCTTTGAGGTTGAATTTTTTGAATATTTCAGTTTGTTTGATTAAAACATCGGTTTATGAGAGTTGTATTTAGTCATGTATAACCTCGATCCACTAATTTCATGATTTCCGAAAATTTTGTGACCTTGGCCAATTTACAGTTTTTATATAACTTAGTAACTTACCTGTCCAATTGAGTTTAAAACCGTATAAATATTTACCTATATAGAGGTGTGTTCTACTACATTTTCGTTGTAGTTGTTTGAAGAACATGAACGTAGATGTTTATAAGTTAGTGGCAAATGGTGCCAAACCGGAAGAAATCATTGGCTGCCCTGTTTGCAATGTTATATGCCTTAATGAACAACAATATAGGCATCATGTAATGTTAAGGAAGCATACCACAAAGGTATAAGTGTTTGAAATATTAATCATTTTGTGTTTTTACTTTGTAATTTTGTTGTTTACTCATTCGAGTGTTAATCCAACAGTTACAAGATTTATCGTATTGTTGTGTGGATTTTCATTGTGCTCTATGTGACATATATTGTACAAGTGCAAATCAGCTTTATGCTCATTGTAAAGGAAAGAAACATGCAAAGATGTTCCGGCTTACTGTAGGGGATATGCAAGTTGAATCTCATTCTGCGTTTGATGCTTCTGGTGGTAATAATGTTTCGGGTTACGAAGGAGATTGTGACGAGGGTGATCAACAACTGATGTCTGCAGATGATATCAAGTCAGTGTAGTCAGTAGTGATATCGAAACTGGAGATGTAGATAATCTTTGTGATGTAGAGGTCATTGATGGCTGTGATGTTGATGGCGGTTTTTTCTGTTTGTCCCGGTCATGTGTGTTATGCGTGTGACATATATTGTTCTTCACCAATTAAGGTGTCGTTTTGTGTTGAATGTTATAAATATATATAACTAAACACGTTGAGGCGGTGATTAGTTTTAAATGATGTATTGTTTTGTCGTTTTGTTATATTTCAACTTTCGTAATGTTTGTTCTTATTTGTTTCGTCATGTTTCAATCGATTGCTTTGGTGCCTTAAAAAAACCAGCATAATCTATTTATTGTCCATATTTAATATATAAAGTACCACATAATCTGTGTAGTAAAAGTTTGCACAACAATGTTGGGATTACCCAAAATCATATATATTACATGTTTTTTAAATCAAGCTACGAAGCATCATAATTAAATATAATATCATATGAACCTACAACCAAACATTTCTTAAACTCATAAAACATAGGGTACAATACATATATGTCCTATGAATCTACAACCAAAAATTTTTTAAACGCATAAAAGATGAAATAAATAATAATAAAAATAAAGATAATAATAAAATATAATGTCGTATGATCATACAACCAAGCATTTTTTAAACTCATAAAACATAAGGTACAATACATATATGCAATCCTAAACTATAGGTGCAACCAACCATCGCAAAAGTCACCCTATAAGCATAAAGTACAAACAATGATGCATAACATTGTTTTAAATTATAATATATAAATGTTTTGTTTCTTTAAAGAACCTTGATTTGGTATTGATTTATTTTGACCTAGCCAAAGTGGACATTATGATGGTGTGGTTATGTTGGGCTGTTACAGATGGTATTAGTGCTAGGGATTGGTCTGGTGTGCCATCGAGGATGTTGGGACCTGTAAGGAGTGTGATTTGTAACATCCCACATTGGTTGTGAAGGGGAATGAAGGCTTCGTTGTAAGGGTCTTCATACATTCAACATCATGACGCGTTTTTAAATCAGTGAGGAGATGTTGGAACGTCTTGGCTAAAGCGGATAGTATCATGGTGTGGTTAGCCTGGGATGTACATTGTAGGAAAGTGTTACCATGCTGGAGATTCCGATTGACTTATGTTTGAGATATTGCCAAATCTTACTGCAAGAGACGTAGGCCGTTATAAGTTGGTGTGTAAAGAATGGTGCTCTTTTCATTTGTATTGTAATATACTTTGGTAATGTTAGAAGATATTTTATTTTTGTATGGTATTTTAGTTGCTTATGTTCTTTGTTATATATATGGTTATCAACTTCTTAGAGTAAGTTGTATGTTGTGTATTATAAATTGTTGATTTCTTGTAATTACATAAGTAGTATGATAATATGTGATGTGTAACTTGGCAGTTTAATTATTTGAATAAATTTTAGCAGGTATAACCCCTAATGTTAAGGAGTGGTTATTATTGTGTTTTTTTTATTTTATTGTGTTTTATTTATTTATTGGTTTTTATTTATTGTGTTTTTGTTTTTTTGTGTTTTTTATTATTGGAGGGCTAAAATGTACACTAAATGTGGGGCCTTTTTCCAGTTTTTAACTTATATATGTTTTCAATGCTTTATATTAAGAGAAAAATGCAATTTCCGTCCCTGTGGTATGTGTGAAAACATCAACTTGAGCGGCTAAGTAACACACATTATCATAAATAATAACAGAAACTTCATCATAAACTTGCTTCTAACTGTCCATTCTCATTAGAGCAACACTGTCCAACCCAGCAAACTGAAAAACAAAGCATAATTATTCAAATGAACAAACATGATTCAACAATATCAGTGGTTGCAACGGTTATAATGAAAACAGTGGGTGATTTTATCTATCAGTGGATAGCATATCAGTGGATGAAAACACTGATTTTGAACAACAGTGATATCCAAGGAAATGAGAGAACAGGGGTTGACTTTTAGCAGTGGACAACTTTTCACAGAGCAGATGTTTGAACAAAACAGCGGTTATGGCAGTGGACAGCTTTTCACAGAGCAGCTGTTTGAGATTGTGTTTTTTTCATGTGTGCAAGTGCAAGTCTATATTCAGGCACAATTTAACATCAAAATAAACCTAATCAATTACAATTCTCCGGATGGTCGCTCGAAGAAATTAAACTGAAGATATTAAATGTTTGAAATAATATATGATTAAATAACCACAATAAAAAAACGACCATAATAAAAAACACAATTCATCCAGACTAACTTTCAAGAAACAAACCAAAACATTCCATTAAAATAAAAAGAGTAAAATGCAATTTGCGTCCCTGTGGTATGTCCCAAACATCAACTTGAGCCCCTAAAAACATTTTTTTGCATTCTGAGCCCTTGTGGTATTCATTTCATAACACTTTGAGTCCCTGCCGTCAGGTTGACTGTTAGAGGCAGGGGTAAGACCGTCTTTTTGCATATATTAATAACACTTTGCGTCCCTATGGTATGAGTGAAATATCAACCTGAGCCCCTGAATTCTTTTCTTGGTTTTTTGTTAAGAAATCTAATAATTAAATTTATACTATATATAACAAATTATTAAAGCATAGATTGTAAACTTTTTATACATACAATACAGAGACAAAACGTCATACCAACTTCGTAGAGTTGACGGAACTTACAGACTCGATAACAAAAGACCGTAACATACAATACAGAGACAAAACGTCATACGACCACAAGCAATTGTGGATTTTTACTGACGGGTGCACTTCGGGAAGCTGATCCAGATATGAATGAATATAACCCCAGTGTATCTAATTACATATCTGCCACTTGGGTTATATTCATTCATATGAATGAATATAACCCCAGTGGTAAATATGTAATTAGCGAGCTTTGGAATTTCAAGGAAAATCGACAAAAAGCTCCACTGGGGTTATAATCATTCATATCAATCACTTCCTTATGTGCACCGCATCTTCTAGGAGGTTGTCAAGTGTTCTCGCCTTCGTAGTTGGTGTTTTGCGTATCTTTACATCCGCAGCCATTCTGTACAACAAAACACATTCAAATGAGGAACACATTCGAATCTTATCCGATCAGTTCTTAATACAACAGTTCTTAATACAACAAAACACATTCAAATGAGGAACACATTCGAATCAAACCAAAAATCAATATGATGAACACACAAGAATCAAACCAAAACACATTGCAAATAACACATTCAAAACAAAACACATTCTGTACAACAAAAATCAAACCAAAAATCCATTCAACCCTAAACCCACAAGAATATGTACAAACCAAACCAAAACACATTCTGTTGATACCCTAAACCCTAACACATTCAAACCAAAACACATACTGTACATCCGATCAGTTCTTAATACTCAGTTGATACCCTAAACCCTAAACACATTCAAACCAAAACACATTCTGTACAACAAAACAAAACACATTCAAACCAAAACACATTGCTACCCTAAACCCGAATCCCAAATACCACTTTGTTTTGATGCATTTTGAACAAGAATCAAACCAAAAAATCCATTCAACCCTAAACCCACAAGAATCAAACCAAAAATCCATTCAACCCTAAACCCTAACCCCAAATAACACATTCAAATCATCAAATCAAATCCAAAATACCCAAATAACTGTTATCATCGAATCAAAATGAGGAACACATTCAATCAAAATAACACATTCAAACACATTCAAAATGAGGAACCCAAAATCAACCCTCTGTTTTTCAAAATCAACCCAAAATCGTCGAACGGAACCCAAAATCAAACCCAAAAACATAGAATGGAACCCAAAATCAAACCCAAAATCAACGCTCTGTTTTTCACAATATAAACACATAAACACATCGAATGAAATCAACCCTCTGTTTTTTCAAAATCAACCCAAATCATCGAATGTAACCCAAAATCAACCAAAAATCATCGAATGGAACCCAAAATCAAACCCAAAATCATCGCTCTGTTTTTTCACAATAAAAACACATAAACACATCGAATGACCAATATGAGGATGAAGATGAACCTAATCTGTTCGATGAAGATGAAGATGATCTGTTCGATGTTCGATGAAGATGATGAGGATGATCTGTTGATTTCTTTGATGAAGATGATGATGATGATCTTGGGAGTTGGGAGAGGAGAGCTGTTGATGATGATGATGATATTGGGAGTTGGGAGCGACTGTTGATGATGATAATGAAACTGGTCTCCTTTAAGTGTAGATATTAAAGGGTGGGGGTATTATAGACTTTTCACAACTGGCAAACAGTCAAACTGATGGAAGACTGACGGCAGGGACTCATACTGTTATGAAATGAATACCACAGGGGCTCAGAATGCAAAAAAATGTTTTTAGGGGCTCAACCTGATGTTTGGGGCATACCACAGGGACGCAAATTGCATTTTACTCAAATAAAAATACCACCAATAACTCTTAATAATTGAATACAAACCACTTTACCATAACAGCAACTATCACTAAACTTAACAAAACTACTTATAAGGAAAGTAAAAAACCAACGCTTCAACTCCATTGATTCATTAACTTGTCTAAATATCTCTAACATCTGTGCCATTAACTGAACATCTTTGTTCGTACTCTCACCATTATTCAAAAGTGTTATGTATTGTTTATGGTATGTATTTGCAGTTAACTTAGTGGAATGTATGGGTTTTTGTAAGTTTGATAGTGTTGTATGTAAAGGCAGTATGACTAATACCTGATATTTTGAGTTGTTTGTGTGGTTACATATATTATTGCGTTTTTATATGACATGATATAAATTTTGTTTTGTGTTATTTTACCGGATAAAGTGTATTAGAAAGTTGGAGATATCATCTGCTATGTTGCCTTTTCTATATATTTATATAGAAGTTTTGCCGTTTAAAAAAAAATCAACTGCTATGTTAGTGGTTACTAATCCTTTTATTATGTGATTAGTTATTAAGCATTTCTCTCCCATTATCTCCAGTCTTTTATGGGTTGACGTTTCTCTCTCACATCTTCCTATTTATATGATTATAGGGTAACATTTCAGTCAGAATTGTTCCAGATCTTTGAGCAAATAAAAGTTGCTGTTTGTAAGTATCTTTTCTTCAATTTGTTATTTTGCCTTCTATTCTTCATAACTATGATTTACACTTTGATGTTAAAGTGAATTGGACTAACTAACATGTGTTGATCTAATGTGAGCAGTTAATCAATATTTGTTATGTCGGAGTTGCTTGTAGAGATATTAATGTATGGTATTTTTACAAAACTTTCTGCAAGAGATATAGGTCGTTGCAAGTTGGTGTACAAAAAATGGTTATCTATCCTGTCCACACCAGAGTTTCCATTAATTCATTGTCGTAGTACGTCACCGTCAGCTACCAAGTGGGTGCTTGCGAAATTAGATCGTTGTGGTTCTCTTGAAAAATTGTTTTATGCATGCACGGGCTTTTGTGGTCCTAAAATGATGTCTGTTAAACCATTCAAAACCCGACCAGATGAATTGATGATATTAGGGAGTTTGGATGGAATGTTATGTGTGTGCTTGGAAGAGACTTCTCAAATTTTAATTTGGAATCCTCTTACACAGGCAAGTACAACTTTTCCATCATGTGAATCACATGGTTTCTTCAAAAAAGATTCTGATTCTGCTGCTTTCTATGTGGATTCTGCAAATGAGTACAAGGTTTTACATGTTATAAGAAGACGTGGCACAGAGGCAGTTTATATTTATTCTACTCGACTACATTCCTGGAGGAAAATTACGGACATTCTGTCTGTTAAGCATGGTGGAAAATGGTCATTAGGTACATTGTGTGGAGATGGTGTATATTTCATTGTTGATTCATGTTCTGGTGATTGTGTGCAGTCAATTGTACGTTTTGATGTTAACCTAGAGCAATTTTCAAGTGTTCCATTACCATGTGATTTTTATGGAGGAGGTTTTGATGGATCTTTGGTCAGTATTGCTGGGCAACTTCACATTTTTATGCGTTATAAATATGATATGTATTTAGTTGGTTTGTGTAAGTTGGGATATGAAGAATGGATTAACTTATGGGTTCTGCCTTGTATTGGTGTTGTTCCATCGAGTTTCCTCGGGTTTGTAGAGTATGTAGAGTCTACTGATGAAATGATGTTGATGACTACTTGTAGGGATATTTATATGTTAGATATGAAAACTATGCAAGTTGGGTACTACTTTCCTTGGAAGTACATGACTGCCTTACAAGGGTCTTTCTATTTTGAGAGCCTTGTGTCTCCAAATTACTAAAGGTATCAAGCTTCTGTTCTTCTTTGTGTTTTGATGTATCATGTTTGGTTATAGTTTATGTTAATGTCTTTAGTATTTTAGTAATTTAATGTTAATATAGTGGTTTATTGTGTAAGGATCTTCTAATGTTCGATATTATGTTTTATTATTTGATATATGGATGATGTTTAATGTAGTATTATTTAATATATTAATGATGTGTAATGTAGTTTATGGTTCGGGTAGTGTAACAAATTGTATACAGGTTTTGTGTTTTTGATTTGGCATTATATATACAAATTGTTAAATGATCAAGTCAACTCTATTGTGGTTTGCAAGTTAAACCATTAAGAAAGCTACATCCAAAATGATCGTATCACTAACAACATTAATTGAAAATCCTAAAAGTTATAGTGATTTCATATTCAATTTTTAAATAACCAAAAGTTTTTTTAAGTTCAAATTATAAACATAAACTCAAAGTTATGATTAATTATCCAATTGTAACCTAAGCTTAAAGTTTATCATATTTTATTATAAGTTCAAATTAGAAACATAAACTCAAAGTTATGATTAATTATACAATTGTAACCCAAGCTTAAAATTTATCATATTTTATTTAATTCATAGAAACATTTCAAACAACATGGGTCCATTTTTGTGTTTGTCACCGGAAGTCTTGCAATGTTTTTTATTTTTGGTTCCATGTTATTGAAAAAAGGTCAATCTGAATTTAGAATTCATGTCATTGTTTTTGAAAACACATATAATACATAAAAAAGATACTACATTTAAAATATTCTAAAAATAATATTTCGGTTATTTAGTTGATTAATAAAAGACAAAACAATATCTTGAATTGTGTTATGGATAATGTTAATTGTGTTTTTTGCAACAGGCATCCAGTGACTTGAGTCAAGATGAGATTAACTTAACTATTACATTAAAATGTATGCA
This sequence comes from Helianthus tuberosus, assembly GCA_030545235.1. Taxonomy (NCBI): domain Eukaryota; kingdom Viridiplantae; phylum Streptophyta; class Magnoliopsida; order Asterales; family Asteraceae; genus Helianthus; species Helianthus tuberosus. The sequence goes on along the minus strand of JARYGA010054843.1, from coordinate 10,821 downwards.
GATATAAATATTTTTATCACTATACGTCGTTTGAACATAGCTTAAAATTTTGATGTGTTATTTTAAACTATTGATTATAGCTCATGTAGTGTCTCATTTATTCAATTTATTAAAAAAAAGAAAAAGAAAAACAAAACGTGGTTGGTTAGTTGTCATCTTTTTTTGACGAAATAAATGGTGTGGTGACATAATTTATGAATCTTCCACGTATTTTCAGTTAGCAGGGTATCCATGTTTTATGCTCAAGTTTGTTAGTGGTGCATATATATATGATTATATGTATGTATGTATAAATATAATCGTAAAGGAATATTTGAATTCTTTAACCTCTGATTATATCATTCGTTTGTATAATTATATCTGGTTTCCGTCGTTTTAACTTTTAAATAAAAGTTGGTCGATGAGGTAGTTTGGCAGTTACAGAGGGATGTCTTGTATATGACTGTTTTGAAATTCGGTTTCAAACGAAAGTGTGAAGTGTTGCATGGAAGTTAAGATTAATTATCTAGAGCGATTTTAGTACTCATGTTTGTTTTTTATTTTTCTATGTCTCTTATTTCTGGTTTCTTTTTTCTTTTTTTTTTGTAGGATAGTATTTTAGTTTGTATAAAAGCGGCTTTTGTTTCAGTTATTGTATTTCTTACAATTAAAGTTAGGCCATCTTTACAGAAAAGAGTGTTTGATTTATATAGTTTGGGTTGTGTTTGTGCTTTTTTTTTTCCACTTAAACAAGTTTACATTGATAATCAGAATTCAGTAAAAAAAGTAAGCTTTAATAAAAAACACAATGCCTTTATTAGAGCTTAATATTGTATAAAATATACATACAACTACAAATAGTATATAAGGACTATTGCAATAGGGTAACGTACTATTCTAAACATAGTGATTTCGTATAAGCACAATCTTTTCCATAATAAAACACAATGTAATCAACAACATAAATGGTATAGGACAATATTAGTATATATTATTACATTTCTATAAAAACACGTTTTGTTTAAAAAAAACTTAAGTTAGGTTAACACACCTAATGTTTGTAATTATAATTAGCATTTTAAGTTATGCATTCATTTGTGGTAGTTTCGTGTTTACTTTGTTTTTGTATAAAATATATAATATTATCTAATTAAAGACAATTATAATTCCTACAATTATGGTGCATGTTCAAAAACTACCCATTATGTTGCCCCATTATTATTTGAACTTTGATAACCGTTTTTAATAACCCAACTGTTGTCTTAATATTTTTTACTACAGTTCTTTAGTTTCCCTTATCAATAGGTTTTGAAAAGTTGTAGTTGGAAACGAAGTATCAAAGGAGCTACTATCTATTTAGCAATGTATGTGTGATTTTGTTTTTCATAGTGTGTATAGGTGTTTCATATTCATATTTAATTTCATTGCTTTCTTTTGTTGTTACATGTATTTAATGGTTGGTTGCATGTCTTCTTATAGCTATGTTTGTTGCTATTATGTTTTGTTAATTTAAATTATGTAGTATAAATAATAGATTAGGGTATAGCTTGACAATTAATGGCGTATTTATGATCGAGATGTTTGCTTTACCTGCATGAAACAGTGTTATGTTCTAAGTATGTATATAGATCCGATGGTGTTTCTATATAATAGTCGTCTATTTTCTTGGAGTGATATCAAGTATGGATACGGTGTTTTGTGCTTATGTAATGATGGGTTGTGAGATGGTATTTTGGAGTGCATTATACGCAAAACAAGTTTATACAGTGATAACAGGAAGTTTACTACAAAATATTTTCACATGTTGTTGGTTTATCTGCTGATTCTTCTAACAAATGTCAGAGCTTGCATATAGTGTGTAAGGCTGGTGCGCATTGGTTGTTTGGTATAATCCATGATATTATGTACGTATGGATTGGTAAGTATTGTGTAGAGCTTCCAGTATGTAATAGCTATCAGTATGAGTAGTTGAGGTATTTAAGGACTAGATATGAAGAGGAAGAAGATGGAGAATAATTGACGTTATTCATCAAGTGGTATCAAATGAATGTTGTTTGTATACAGATCTTGGTGGTATGGATAGTGTTAATATTAACCATGGTATTGCAAGTGATTCTGAAATATTATCAACATTGTCTTCTTCATCTATGTCGACATTTCGATCTGATGAAACATCCCGTAATATTAGACGTCGTGGTCGTCCTCGATTACGAGATCGCCCTGCTGGTTCAAACATTGAAAATATGGCAGTTCAACGACGTTGTTATGGTACGTATTGTTAATTTTTTTTTATGCCAAGTTATGTAAACGTGTTCATGTTTTTAGGACACATCTGATTGTATCTATGTGTATTGCAGTTGGCCCAAATTCAAATCAATTCCATGGAACTAATTCAATGAATAGTGATGCATGTTTTGTATCACATTCTTTAACTTCGGAGTTTGTTTCAGCATCATCGCCATCTATGCACAACCGGAGGTCATCTTGTGCTGGTGTTTACCAAGATGAAAACACATCAAGTATGGATTGTTCATTGATGACTGTTAGTTGTTTGAATGCCTCATTAAAATGATAAATATAACTTTCTCTTATATGATTGTTTTATTTTGTATAGGAGATGTATCATATTGGGAATGTGGAATTACAGAATATGTATGTCCTTATTGCAAAGCGATCTTGTGGTATGGTGAGAGAAGTACTAAATATCTTGCTCCGTCTAATCCAACTTTCTCTATTTGTTGTGGTAAAGGCAAGGTTGTTTTACCTTTACTTCGGCATGCCTCGGAACCATTGCGGCGGCTTTTACAGCTGAATGGTGAACCGCGATCTAATGTGTTTAAAGAGAATATCAAGCTTCTAAATTCAATGTTTTCGTTTACTTCTACTGGTGGTAAAGTCTGTTCGGATGTTAATGATGGAAGTGGTCCATATACATATGTGTTGAATGGACATAATCATCATAGGATTGGTACTTTGTTACCTCAGCATATTGATGGACGGCCAAGATTTGCACAACTATATATTTATGACACAGAAAATGAGGTTGACAATCGATTAAAAGCAGTTGAGAAGTGTATTCAGTCTGGGAATGATGATGCATGTATTCGAAGTTTAGTTAATGATTTAATTAAAATGCTTAATCGGCACAATCCATTAGTTCAGAGCTTTAGGATGGCCAAAGAAAGATTTACTCACTTTTCGCAGCAACCTGTTAGACTTAGACTGCTTGGTACAGGAAGAAGGGATGCGAGACAGTTTAATTTGCCTACGGTCAATGAAGTTGCTGCATTGATTCCGGGTGATGGTAATCCTACAGATTGCCGTGATATTATTGTTGAAGACCGTGGTAGTACAAATGCGAAACGTATTTCTGAACTTCATCCCAGTTACATGTCGTTGCAATATCCATTACTTTTCCCGTATGGAGAAGATGGTTTTAATGTGGGCATTCCTCTAAGTAATATTAGTGCTGAAAGTAAAAGAAAAAATGTTTCATTGAGAGAATACTATTGTTTTCGGTTGATGGTTAGAATGGGAGAAGGTAAAACATTGCATAGTTCTGGCCGGTTATTTCTTACATTTGTTGTTGATGCATATACGCAAGTGCTTGAACATGACTTACAATGGTACAAGACTCATCAGATAACAATTCGTTCGGAGTTGTATAATGGGTTGCATGATCGTATATTAGAAGGTGAGACAAACTGTGATTCTATAGGTCGACGTGTTGTGTTGCCAGCGTCCTTCACCGGGGGGCCTAGGCATATGATACAACAATATCAAGATGCGATGGCAATTTGTCATTGGGCTGGTATTCCGGATCTTTTTATTACCATGACGTGTAACCCAAAATGACGTGAAATTCAATAGCATTTGCAGGAAAACACAATGGGTCACTTAGTATCTGAAAGACCTGATATTGTTGCACGGGTATTTAAGATCAAACTTGATGAGCTCATGAAAGACATAAGGAAAAAGCATCATTTTGGTGTTCCTAAAGCGGGTAAGTTAAATGAATTTTATTCTCAATGGTTGTATGTTAACATGTGATTAATGTGTTATTATGATGTGTGTTAAAACATTGTGTTTTTTTTTCTGTCTTTGCAGTTCTTTACACAATAGAGTTTCAAAAACGTGGTCTGCCACATTGCCACATTCTTGTGTTTCTTAGTCAAGCTGATAAAATTTCTTCAACGGATGAAATTGATAGATTTATATCTGCTGAGCTGCCTTCTGAATCGGGTTACCCAATCGGTTTTTTAAATGTTGGTACTCATATGATGCATGGTCCATGTGGTAACCTTAGACCTTCGAGTCCTTGTATGAATGATGGCAAATGTACTAAAGGATTTCCGAAGAGTTATTGTGACGAAACTTTTATTAGAAATGATGGGTGGCCGTCGTATCGACGACGTAATAACTCACGTAAAGTTCGTGTTGGTCGGCAAGATATTATGCTAGATAATGGATATGTTGTTCCTTATAATCGTGCGTTGCTTATAAAGTATGGTTGCCATATCAATGTTGAATAGTGTAACCAAGGAATGTTGGTTAAATATCTTTTCAGCTATATTAACAAAGGTCAAGATCGTGCTACCGCAGTATTGGAAGGTCAAGGTGGGAGAACAACATTTACATCACTTTTAAATCATGAAAATGAGATTGAGCAGTACATGAACTGTAGGTATATTTCAGCATCAGAGGCGTGTTGGAAGATATTTGAGTTTGACATGCATTATCGTTCAGTGGCTGTTGAAAGACTCCCGTTTCATGAAGAAGGGTGTAATAGAGTATATTTTAAGGATCATGAGCAAATTTCTGATGTTTTACAACGAACAACAGCTGCAATGTCAAAGTTTACTGAATGGATGGCTGCAAATGAAAGGTATGAGTTTGGCCGGACATTGACGTATGCCGAATACCCAACTTTGTTTACATGGCATGAGAAGGAAAGAGTGTGGGAGCCCCGTAAAGGTTCATTTCAAACTATTGGACGTATATATTATGTAAGTCCTACGATGGGTGAAAAGTATTATCTTAGAATGCTATTAAATGTTGTGCGTGGTCCGAGAAGTTTTAAAGAGATTCGAACTGTTGACGCGGTGGAACATCCAACGTATATGTCCGCTTGTAAAGCATTAAGTCTTTTGGGTGATGATGTTGAATGGGTTGATGTTGTACGCCAGGATAATCATTGGCAATTTGGGGATCGCCTTCGTGAATTGTTTGTTACAATTTTGTTATTTTGTACTGTTAGTGATCCTCGGCAATTATTTTTTGATTGTTATGAATACCTATCAGAGGACATTCTTCATAAATATCGAACAATTTTGAAAAAAATTTCATTGAATTTCTCAGATGCTGAAATATTGAATTATACTATGAAAGAGATTGAACAAGTGTTGATTCAGAGTGGCCGGTCGTTGACTTCCTTTCCAACCTTACCGCAGATTGACCATACTTCGGAAGATAGATTTATCAACAGGTTGGTTCAATTTGAGAGAATGTATGATGCTAATGAGGAAAGGACACGTTTTATTAAGCAATACGTTGCGTTGAATAGTCAACAAAAGGAAGTGTTTGATAGTATATATTCTGCTGTTCAGGCTAGAAAAGGAGGCGTATTTTTTGTGTTAGGTAGTGGAGGAACTGGGAAAACGTTCTTATGGACGACCCTTATAGCTCGTATTCGATCAAATAATGAGATAGTTTTGACTGTTGCGTCATCTGGTATTGCTTCCTTATTACTACCTGGTGGGCGTACAACACATTCTCGGTTTCGCATCCCTATTGAAGTAGATAAGGACTCTTGTTGTGCCATTGATGTTGGTTCAGATTTGGCTAAGTTAATCAATTATGCTTCACTTATTATTTGGGATGAAGCACCTCTACAACATCGCCATGTATTTGAAGCTGTTGATCGAACATTGAGGGATGTGTGTCGAGACAGCATGGCTGGTGCTGAGCATAAAGTATTTGGTGGAAAGGTTGTCGCATTTGGTGGTGACTTTCGGCAGATACTTCCTGTTGTTCAGTTTGGTTCACGGAGTGAAATTGTTGCTTTAGCGATTAACAAGTCGCCGAATATATGGAGGTCATGTAAAGTGTTTTCTTTGACAACTAACATGCGTTTACGTGATCCAAGTATTTTTGGTAGGGATCTTATTCAAATGCAGGAATTTAGTAAATTGCTTTTAGACATGGGGACTGGTTGTCTTCCTTCAGTTTCTGTGGATGGATCAGATGATGATACATGGATTCATATACCAAGAGATATGTTAATTTCCGTAACTGATAAACATCTTGAGTCCGTTGTGTTAAATACGTTCCCTATATTATGAACAGATTTAATGATGTCGATTACTTGAAGGAACGTTGCATTCTTTGTCCGACTAATGATGAAGTTGATACGATTAACCAACATGTTCTTGAGAAGATACCAGGTGAAATGTATACATTGTTTAGTGCTGATGAGATATGTGTGAGTACACAAAATGTTGAAGAATTGCGTGCTATGTATGCTCCTGAGTTTCTTAATAGTTTGAAATTTTCTGGACTTCCGAATCATGTACTACATCTCAAGGTTGGTGCACCTGTTATTTTGTTGCGTAACCTAAACATGCAACGTGGCTTGTGTAATGGGACGCGGTTGGTTGTAAGTCAAATAGGTCGTCGTGTTCTTGAATGTACGATTATTACAGGCCCACATGTTGGAGAGAAAGTATTCATTGGTAGAATTGATATGACTCCAAGTAATTCGTCTTGGCCTTTTGAATTTAAGCGGCGACATTTTCCTATAAAAGTTTGTTTTGCTATGACTATTAACAAAAGTCAAGGCCAAACTTTTAATAATGTTTGTGTTTACTTAGTAAAGCCCGTGTTCTCCCATGGACAGTTATATGTTGCTGCATCTCGTGTAACATCTCGTGCTGGACTAAAGTTCTATGTGGATAATAAAGAAAAATGTCCTAACAATATGATTAAAAATGTTGTGTACAAGGAAGTTTTTTATAATTTGCCATTATCGCCAGCTGATAGTATTGTGTAATTGGTGTTGTCAAACTAGGTTGTTCAAAGGTAACATGTTTTCTTTGTTGAGTATTATTAGCCTTGTGTGTATGTATATGGGTCTATATGTGTAGTCTTTGTTTATAGTGTTATGGATTATATGTGTGATGTTGATTGTAGTCTTATATATATTTGCAGCTTATTACTTTATAAAATGAATCGTGCAAGTATTTCGGATTTACGTGCTTATTTTACCAACAACTGGCAAGTTGATGTGTTGGTCTCGCGTGCTTGGACATCGTTCAACCCTAAAACAAATCGTATCCTTTCGTTTGACATGATTCTATCTGATGCACAAGTAAGTATTTCTTTGTAATGCAATATTGTTTAGTTTTTGATTTTACATTGGTAATTATCTAATCTTAAAATGTATATGTTTTTTCAGGGTTCATCTATTCATGCAAAGATTCCATCTAACTTGCTGAGGTTATTTCAGAATGCGTTTAAAGAGGGATGTGTTTACAGGATTCGTAAGTTTGTTGTTCATAAGTATAGTACCATGTATCGTCCATTGCGGTGCGATATTTTCATTCAGTTCTTGTATTCAACAAGTATTACTACTTGTCCGACGCATCCGTCTGTCTTCAGACGATATGTGTTTGATTTTTTTCCATTCAATCTGTTAGCCGATCGTGTTAATGATGACAAATATCTTACAGGTATGTATGCATTTTATTCTGTTAGTTTTTTATTCTTCAAGTTTTCTAATGTTATATATATATGTGTGTGTGTGTGTGTAGATGTTATTGGCGTTCTTAGGGAATGGGGCTATGTTCAGTATCAATTGGAATTTGTTTCATCTTGCAATCCTGGTGTACGAAACATTGTTATCTCTGACACCAAGTATGTTAGTGTTGTCTATATTAATTCTTTCGTCTATATTGTTTATTTTTACTATCTCATTCTTAAATATATATAATTCAGTGATATGAAGGTGAATGTTTCATTATGGGGACACTTGGTGAATCAGTTTAGCGATGGTTATATTCGAAGAATTGCAAAAAATACAGTTGTTATTAGTTTGTCATCTTGCAAAGTTCGATCTTACAAGGGTATGGTGTTATGTATAGGATATGTTGCATTGTTAATTTTGATTATTTATAACTTATGTTTAAATGTTTGTATTGAATTAGGTTCTACAAGTTTAATGACAACTGTGGCGACTCAAATTTACTTGAATCTTTCTATACCTGAAATTGATGCCTACAGGATTATGTAATTATGTGATTTGGCATGTTTTATTAGATGCATTATTATTTTATGTTTTATATACGTTGTATTTTTTGTTTTCAGTGAGTCTCCTCAAATTACTATCATTGAAGACAATGCAGCCACCTTTCAAATTACGAGTATTGCAAACATATACAACCTTCTTACAGTAGGAGATGTGGCTGAGGTATTGTATTGCTAATACACCCAAATAAATTATTTTTTGTTAGTTTTTTTACTTTTAATCATTAGTTTTTGACTTTAAATCATGTACAGGGAACAATTTTCAACATTGATGCAAACATAAGTGGTGTGGAAATGCATAGTGATTGGAAATATGTTAAGTGTAACAAATGTCGTAAGAAGGCGTCAACGGTTGACGGTTACTATTTGTGTTGGAACTGTGAAGAAGATGTTGTCAATCCACATTATGTGTAAGTTTTTTTAATATTTTATTTGTTGTTTGTTTTTCGTTTTATTAATCGTTTCTGTTTTGCAGATACAAATTGGAACTTTGTGTTACTAATGGTACCAATGATGAGATGACATGTGTTGTTTTTAATGAAGCTGCAGTATTTCTACTTAAAATATCTGCTGATGAGTTAGTTAATAAGTCTTTGTCAGAGGTTTATTTTACATTTCCTTTTACAATTATTAGTTGTTGAATTTTTTGCATGATTAGTATATATTAGTTTGTTCAGTTGTGTTGATAGCTTATTATGTTTTTTGTAGGGTGTTGATGATCCAAATTGGATAGAATCGTATTTGAATGAAAATTTATGTTCTCGAAGGGTTATTTTTGTTATTAAGATCGATCCCTATAATTTAGCGCCTAAATTTTCCAACCGTTTTACTGTTTCTAAATACCTCGGAGATGATATCAATGCGCTTATACAGCCTAGGTCTATATCTACAACTGCTGACACTGCCAATCCTCCATCAGCTGGTGTTCTTCAAATTGATGAGGAAACCGAAATGTGTGCAAAGATCAAAGATGTTGAATGGGAGATGGCTGATGAAGTATTTAGCTCATTAGTTGATAATGCTGTTACACCGTCAAAGCAATCATCGGTAACTCTTTATGTTTTTTGTTTTTTTATTTTCAATATGTATTTGTGGTTTGGTTTTTTGTGAGTTTCAAACTTTTAATTGTTTTCATGACTGTATTAACTTTGTAATATAGGTTACTGTTACTATTATTTTAATATTACTTAATAAGGTTAATTAGAGTTAGTTTAATTATTGGTTTGTTTTCTTAGGTTATTGTTGGTAATGGGCGAGATGCTAGCCTTAGCCAAAGTGTTGTACAGGTAAATGATTTGTTTTATTTGGGTTTAAGTGACTTTACCTTAGTAAGTTGGTTTGTTTGATAATAGTAACATTACTTCATAGATGATATCAATGTGCTTATACAGCCTAGGTCTATATCTACATCTGTTGACGCTGCCACTCCTCCATCAGCTGGTGTTCTTCAAATTGATGAAGAAACTGAAATGTGTGCAAAGATCAAAGATGTTGAATGGGAGATGGCTGATGAAGTGTTTAGCTCAGTAGTTGATAATTCTCTTACACCGTCAACGCAGTCATCGGTAACTCTTTATGTATTTTGTTTTTTAATCTCAATATGTGTTTGTGGTTTGGTTTTTTGTGAGTTTCAAACTTTTAATTATTTTCATGACTTAATTAACTTTGTAATATAAGTTACTGTTACTGTTATTTGATTAATGGTTCGTATGTTACGTTTAGATTATTGGAGATAACAAGACAGCTGGCAACCATTTGCAATCTGAAGTAGAGGTTAAGTGTATTTTTCTCTAAACTTTATAGTATTAGTTAGCTGGAAATTGATTTTGATGTTATATATAGGTTATTATTGATACGGAGGTAAATGATTGCCTTACTAAAGCGAGACTTCAGGTAAATGATTCTTTTATTCGGATGTGTATTTTTATGTACTTTGAATGTAATATTGGTTGTTTTGTTATGGCAGGATATTGGTAATGAAAAGAAGCATGATGACAGTTTTGGTCAATCTACGATGGAGGTGAATAAATCGATTTATTTTTATGTTATTTTGTTGGTTATTTTTATTATGTACTTTGAATGTAATATTGGTTGTTTTGTTATGGCAGGATATTGGTAATGATAAGAAGCATGATGACAGTGTTGGTCAATCTGTGATGAAGGTGAATAAATTGTTTTATTTTTATCTTATTACGTTGGTTATTTTTTTAGTGTAACGTGATGGTTTGTTGCATTTAGGGTATTGTTGGTACTGAGCAATATGAGGGCTCTGCCAGACAAATCAATAAAGAGGTAATTGGTTTTTTGTATATCATTTTAATAATTTAGAAATTATAGAAGTGTTTCATGTTGTCTATGTTTCATGTAGGGTGCTGTTCAAAATGATCAAATGACTGATTCTAACAAAAGTCATATAGGAGTGCAAGATGCTGTCAACAATATGTCTAATTCAACGGTTGGTGGTTCTATGGTTGCTAAACAAATTGGAGGGAACTACAAGAAGAGACTTAGGAATAATTCGGAGAAGGTGAAACGCGTTAA
>JARYGA010054842.1:0-47602 GCA_030545235.1 Helianthus tuberosus | reverse complement strand
AACCGTTTTGGGGTGAAACACATGTGCCTACTTGTTACTTTCATGCTTTCCATGTTTTCACATCATATACTTGCTATGTTCATTACTACATTTATAGTACATGATTTCATTACATTTTATGCTATGTATGTCCGTTGTGTGCATACTTAGTACATCGTTTTACATTACATTTCATGCTATGTATGTCCATTGTGTGCATACTTAGTACATCATTTTACATTACATTTCATGCTATGTATGTCCATTGGGTGCATACTTAGTGCATCGTTTTACATTACATTTTATGCTATGTATGTCCGTTGTGTGCATACTTAGTACATTGTTTTACATTACATTTTATGCTATGTATGTCCATTATATGCATACTTAGTACATTACGTTACATTTCTGCTATGTATGTTTACTTAGCACACTAGACATTGTTTTACATTGCATTTCTGTTGCATATGCTCATCCAGCATATGAACACATTGTCACACCCCGACCACGTAGAACATACCAAACATGGCGGAAACATCGGGGAGTGTTGTAACAGAATTAATGTTTCAAATCCATGGCAATTGAAGTTTCGTTTTATTCATTAAAAGTGTTACAATGTTTTAACAAACAAAGAAATACAACTTAATTAACTAGTCTTGCATCTTTTATTGTCACTAAAGCCCAAGTCTGTCTATGTGTAACTTGATCATCTTATGCAACAGCGCCTGAAAAACACATGTGAAAATAGGTACGTCAGCATAAAAATGCCTGTGAGATACATAGGTTTTGTGAAAATAAGATTCATGACTTATGTTTGAGAAAATGTTTAGTCATGAACCTTGTTATTTGCTTTGTCTTTTAAATCATTTGAAAAACGATAAGATCAGATGATAAGTATAAATAAATGTAAGGTTAAATGAATAACCAAGTAAAATGTGTTTGCATAAGATATGTTGTTTATAAATCAATGTCTTGTGAAAAGTATGTTATTTGTATGAAATGTTCTATGTCTCAAACTGAAATGATTCAAATAACATTACGACATGTAATACCATACAAACACTTATATATAGGAAGTACCAGCGGCGTATCCACCATGCTTGTATCATATTACACACGCATCGTTACTTAATCACTTAATCAAACCAAACCAAACAATGTAAAATGTTCATGTCAAGATGTAAATCATGTCAAAATGTCTATGTCAAATATCCATGTCAAATGTCTATGTCAAATATCCATGTCAAATGTCTATGTCAAATATCCATGTCAAATGTCTATGTCAAATATCCATGTCAAATGTCTATGTCAAAATATCATGTATGGCAAGTGAAATGTCTCAACTAAACCATATGCACAACAATAAAGTATTGAAGTAAAACTTGGTTTAAATCAAAGCTATGTTTTGTGTAAATGCATGCAACTATTTAATATGAACATTTATGCGGCATTGTGAATATGCATACATCCAAGCCTGGCGACTGTGGTGATAAACCCTTTAAACAAATTAAAGGTCTATCTGTCTTTATAACAACGAATTCGGTCATTCCTTTCATCCCCTTTCCCTGGGACGTCCGGAACGGGAGTTGTCAATTCCTATGGTACCACTACCTACTAACGAACGGCATGATCGGTGTTAATGAATGTATTGTCCCATGTAAACAAACCAAATGTCATACCAAAATGTAAGCATGTGATGAAAAACAATGTACTAAGTATGCACGCAATGGACATAAATAGCATAAAATGTAAATGTAAAACGATGTACTAAGTATGAACGCAATGGACATACATAGCATAAAATGTAATGAAATCATGTACTATAATGTACTAACGAACATAGCAGTATATGATGCGAAAACAGGAAAGCATGAAAGTAACAAGTAGGCACATGTGTTTCACCCCAAAACAGTTTGGAAAACAGTAAAAGAGGGGTCTATGTACTCACTTGAGATTGCTCAGTTGTCAAAAGATAACCACCAAGTAATGCTATAGATCTCGGAATCAAACGGCACCTAATATAGGTAACTATGTTAACAAACCGGACCTAAATCGGAAGATTGGATAGAATGAGGTTTCGTAAACCAAACGAGTGTAGAGACTCGTGTCATTTGGTTTAACAAAGCCTACATACTAAATGAAACTTAACATAATTGTTTACGACCCATTACGACCCGTTTAGGAAGCTTATGCTACTTTAACGCGTCGTGCGTGTGAAACGCGTTCGGACCGCCTAACTAGTCCTATGACAAGTATTATATGCCTAAACATGTTACATAATCAGTTACGTGACAAAAGTTTAGGTTACATATGCTACATTACCAATTATGTATGAAAAGGGTATTCTGGTAATTTACCTAAGGCATATAAACTACCTATCATACAACTACTTAAACGATGTGACCATAAGGTATAACCTCGGAAGGTTATTCCCTACACTATGGTCACCTAATGTGTTTGGTCAGATCCTAATGATCGACCAAACTGGGTCGGGTTCGAGGTATAAGCGATTTATTAGATCGCTTATCCTACGACCCTAGACAACGTGGTAATCAGTAGGCATAGTCCCAAGGGACTATGACCATCGTGATTACAATCACGTTGCGAAGTTCAAACGAACTTCGCATTGACCATTACTGGTCAATGCTGAAAGTCAAACAAAGTTTGACTTTCTGACTCGAAAAGCAGTAAAAATAAGGAAAAGAACGAAAGAATACTTACGAAGGGTCCCCGAATGCTAACCCAGATCGAAATAGCTCAGGTATGAAACGAAGGTTCCAACTTAGAGCTTTCTTAATCAGATTTGTGGGTTTTGAACAAATGGGGGGTGGGTATTTATAGTATTCGGTCCACCGTTAAGATCGTTTCTTGGAAAAGAGGGCACGATCAAGGCCGTACACTTGTCGGAATGTTATGGTGCCTCAAAATGCTCACCACCATAAGGAATTGACATGTGGAAGTGGGATTAGAAGTGCAAAACAGCTGCAACCAGCTGTTTAATACATTTAATCTGGTCTGATAGTGGGAAGCGGCCCGCTTCAGGATTAGCCAAAGACAATGCGGGCCGCTTGGGCCTTCTGATCCGCACAAAACTTTCAAAAATGGCAGTTTCAGTCCCTGCACGCGTTTAAGGCCATTTCCGACACTTCTAAGGCCCGTAAAGCCAACTTTAAGGCCCTAAAATGTTGCCTAAACATTGTGGACATGAAACATGCTCAAAAATATGCCGGATGATGGTTCGTTTGGTCGTACGAACGTGATGTTCGCTTAATTACGACGGAATGCGCATAAGCGCGAAAAACGATCCAAATGACGAAACGAATGGATTTTTCTTAAGGAGAACACTAAAATATAATGTAGTCATGCTTACATAAATTTTTGGATGTCCAGATGTATTCAGAACGTAAGTTATGCGCGAAAATGCAAACTTGTGCACTTTTTGACACTTTTAGTCCCTGAATGACACAAAAGTTTATTTTAGCACACCGAACCCCTCAAAGCCTATTTCTAAGCTTTGTAAAGGATATTTATGGTATGTTTAACTTATGGTCATGTTCCGGAAGGTCTGTTACAGTTCAAATTGGCATACTTTCGCAGTTTGTCAACTTTAGTCCCTGTAGCGATTTAACTTTGATTTCACCACACCAAACCTTCCAAAACTTATATCTAAGTTATGTAAAGGTTATTTTAGGTATGTTAAACCTATTTCACTATTCCGGAGTGTTTGTTGCATTAAACTGGTTATATTTACGCATTAGTGCGCGTATAACCTTCCAGAAAGCGATTTAGAGTTTGAAATTGAACAGAAATTGATATGTGCAAATGATACACATATTTTTACAAATCCCAAGTATGAAATACAATATTTCATTGGTTTGGTATTTGTTTGATGGCCGTGGAGGCACAGGTGTTACAGTCTCCCCTACTTTAGGAAATTTCGTCCCGAAATTTATTTAGAGGAAACTTGTGAGAGTCTAAAACATGAAGTTGAAAAGATCGAACAACATTTGCTTGGGTTCTGAACTTCTAGTAACTTTAATAACATCATGCTTGCAATGTAAGAGGGACACTTATATACAAGTATATAAAGCGTCATTGGTGCGTCCACCATACCTCCATTACATCGTTATCATTTTGTTATTGTTGTCGCTATCGGTTCTTACACATAATAAATCTTACTGGGTTTCTGTGCATTGAATTTCACAATTATGTAGGCCTCCATAATTACGTAGTTCCTTGTACAGTCCGCACAGTCTATTTTATAATGTGTAGTGTAAAACCAAATGAACAATCCTGTGATGAGTGTAACTAGACTGCCATAGAGTCCTTTAGACTAAATCAATAAATGATTTAAATAGACTATCCAGGAGTCTGTTCAGTTACATCACTAAATGTCATTCTTTAACCAAATTGTGAATCAATCTTTTTGACTAGACCACTAAAGGGTCTCCTATAAAACATGGAGTAGTACTATATAATCCAAGGGTCTTAACTATTACATAGAAGCCCATTGAGGATTGAAGGTAGTACCTTTTGAATATCCTGCTACGAATCCCTCATATGAAGATATGAAAGATTCTGCGAGGATTTGGATAACGAATATCCAGAGTATTTAAAAACACAAAAATGCATAAATGAAAACTCAAGATGAATAAACACATAGTCACATAACCACAAAATTGTTTAACTAGAAGTTTGTTCTGCTAATAGAGTACATGTATTTAAAGCACACTAGGAATCCATTCAGCGGATTTCATTTGGTACTTTAAATGTTATCAAGAATCTAGCTATAAAGATAGAAAGATTTTTGAAGAGAAAATTCGATTTCGATTATAAAGAATCGAAATGTTCGAATTAAGGTAATTAAGGAATCCAATTAAGGACTCTGATTTGAATGATGATCATCCACAAGGATCTAATTGTGAAAATAAAAAGATCCCTTATGGATTTTAGAAGTTGAAGATGTTTTGATACCTTGCACTGGACGTGCTTATGTCAAAACATGGAGTAAAAATGCTTATGAAATTGAGATGCTAGATATGCCAAGGCGACATATGAAGCAGAATTTTGAAGGTTAAGTCAATGTATGAGGAAAATATTTTTGAAAACTATGCATGGGGTTCTTTTAAGAAAAAGGTGTTTAACGTTTTTGAAACCTTATATATAATACTTTTGAAATAAAGTAGGTGTATTAGGTAGATATATTTAAAAATGTTTTAAAATCATGCGTGATGAATTTTGAAATTATGTATAGGGTTTTTTTTTTTTTTTTTTTTTTTTTTTTTTTGAAAGACATGGATGATGCTTTTCGAAATCATGCACTTGATAAGAAAATGTATTGTGTTAATATTGTCTTCAGACTATATGAAATATTTTGAAATTAGAAAGGTTGGTTTTGATAACATGGCCAATGTTTTTGAAATAACATAGACAATGCATCTAGAAAAATTGTTTTCAAACTATTTGAAATGTTTTGAGATCATGAAGATTGTTTTGAAATACTGGTACTGTGTATGTTGAAAAATCAAAACGTAATGGATATGAGATTTGAAAATACCCTTAGTTATCTAACCAAGGATTCCAAGGCACAGATGTGCGAAAAGCACGATTACTCATAATGTCACTTTATTTTCTGTACTTCGTATCTTAGAATGAAACGAGTACTTAAAATTTTCGAAGGAATCATGAGCGATCATTTGAAAGAGAGAATCACAAGAGTAGTTTGTAAGGAACATAGTTCCTTGATGTAGGTATCATAGGAAAATCATACACACATGTAACTATACTTGTATATCAGAATTTGTGAACAACGATTTATTTATAAACAAAACAAATTGTTTCACATTACAAGGCAACAAAAGAACAAAAGCATAAGACAGCAACATCTTCTAGTCAGCCAACTGCTCATCCGTGGGTGGGATTTGCATTTGCAAGCTTTGGGCATTTGTTCCTGAAATGGCTCGTATCGCCACAGTTGTAGCAAGTACCACGCGGGAAACGAGCTTGAGTAGGGTTGACTTGGAGTTGATTTAGACCACCTTGGTTCGGGTTACATCGACAAGTACTTGCCAGGTGACCAACTCTTCCACATGATACACACCGATGACACTGTAAGTGAGCTTGGTGATGCCCCTTACATTTGTTGCATAATGGTGCCGTTCCCTTGTATTGTTTCTTAGCAGGTGGTGTTGACACCCGGATGGGTCCTGCTTGATTTGATACTGCTGCAGTTGGACAAACCCTTGCCGTATGACCTATAAGTCCACAAGTTTGGCATTTGCGGCACTTCACACTAGCCTGATGATGAAGGCTACATTGTTTGCACAAAGGTGAAGTTCCAAGGTACGGCTTCCTAGCTGGTGGCCTTGCCACTTGGCTAGGTCCCGCTTGATTAGGTGTAACCGCTGCGGGTTTCCTTGAAGCCTTACGCTTCCTTGATGTTGTTGCAAGTCTGACTACTGCTTCCTTTGGTGTCTCTTGAGTGGCTTCATTGTCGAGACGAGAGGCTTCATTGTTAAGACGAGCCATGGCAATACCTAAATCCACAGTCCTCTGAATCACTTCGCCAATTTGCTGGACAAATTTGGCTGTTCGCTCGGGCATTTGACCAGTGCCAAGAGGAATAGACATTCTAGAAGAAAATGAAAGACAGAGGAAGAAACGAGTGAAAGGTTATTGGATAATCAATACAGAATGGTAACGAATGAAAATTGTGATCATTTGTTTGTTACCTAAGGCAAACAAATGAGATGGTGACAAATCAAAATAAATAGGTCAAAAATAATGTATTGCGAAGACATGCTCGCCTATAAGTGAACACTCATCCCAAGAATTCCCAGGTAAGCACAACTGGTCTCGCGTCTGATGAGATGTATACGAAGTGCTTGCCTAGCCAGAAAACCCAGAATACAGGCATTCACCCTTCCAGTTTGCACGTGTTCACATTATTTAAAACCCAAAACCTTGACGAAGTTTTGAAAACTCAAAGAGGTTCAAAACCATATAATAGAGAGTTCAAAACCTTATAACAGAGAGTTCAAAACCTAGTAATCAATCATCCTAGAACAGATGATTAGTTTTCAAAGCGGTTTTGAAATTCATGTTCTTGTTGCGGTTGTCGCCTAAGGATAGGCGACAGTATTGTTTTATGACTAAACGCAAGTAAACTCGCGTTAGGGTCCTAAGAAGGTTATAGACTAGGTCAAAGCATTACTAATTACTAATAACCTAATTCCCTATAACCATTGGCTCTGATACCATCTTTTCTGTCACACCCCGACCACGTAGAACATACCAAACATGGCGGAAACATCGGGGAGTGTTGTAACAGAATTAATGTTTCAAATCCATGGCAATTGAAGTTTCGTTTTATTCATTAAAAGTGTTACAATGTTTTAACAAACAAAGAAATACAACTTAATTAACTAGTCTTGCATCTTTTATTGTCACTAAAGCCCAAGTCTGTCTATGTGTAACTTGATCATCTTATGCAACAGCGCCTGAAAAACACATGTGAAAATAGGTACGTCAGCATAAAAATGCCTGTGAGATACATAGGTTTTGTGAAAATAAGATTCATGACTTATGTTTGAGAAAATGTTTAGTCATGAACCTTGTTATTTGCTTTGTCTTTTAAATCATTTGAAAAACGATAAGATCAGATGATAAGTATAAATAAATGTAAGGTTAAATGAATAACCAAGTAAAATGTGTTTGCATAAGATATGTTGTTTATAAATCAATGTCTTGTGAAAAGTATGTTATTTGTATGAAATGTTCTATGTCTCAAACTGAAATGATTCAAATAACGTTACGACATGTAATACCATACAAACACTTATATATAGGAAGTACCAGCGGCGTATCCACCATGCTTGTATCATATTACACACGCATCGTTACTTAATCACTTAATCAAACCAAACCAAACAATGTAAAATGTTCATGTCAAGATGTAAATCATGTCAAAATGTCTATGTCAAATATCCATGTCAAATGTCTATGTCAAATATCCATGTCAAATGTCTATGTCAAATATCCATGTCAAATGTCTATGTCAAAATATCATGTATGGCAAGTGAAATGTCTCAACTAAACCATATGCACAACAATAAAGTATTGAAGTAAAACTTGGTTTAAATCAAAGCTATGTTTTGTGTAAATGCATGCAACTATTTAATATGAACATTTATGCGGTATTGTGAATATGCATACATCCAAGCCTGGCGACTGTGGTGATAAACCCTTTAAACAAATTAAAGGTCTATCTGTCTTTATAACAACGAATTCGGTCATTCCTTTCATCCCCTTTCCCTGGGACGTCCGGAACGGGAGTTGTCAATTCCTATGGTACCACTACCTACTAACGAACGGCATGATCGGTGTTAATGAATGTATTGTCCCATGTAAACAAACCAAATGTCATACCAAAATGTAAGCATGTGATGAAAAACAATGTACTAAGTATGCACGCAATGGACATAAATAGCATAAAATGTAAATGTAAAACGATGTACTAAGTATGAACGCAATGGACATACATAGCATAAAATGTAATGAAATCATGTACTATAATGTACTAACGAACATAGCAGTATATGATGCGAAAACAGGAAAGCATGAAAGTAACAAGTAGGCACATGTGTTTCACCCCAAAACAGTTTGGAAAACAGTAAAAGAGGGGTCTATGTACTCACTTGAGATTGCTCAGTTGTCAAAAGATAACCACCAAGTAATGCTATAGATCTCGGAATCAAACGGCACCTAATATAGGTAACTATGTTAACAAACCGGACCTAAATCGGAAGATTGGATAGAATGAGGTTTCGTAAACCAAACGAGTGTAGAGACTCGTGTCATTTGGTTTAACAAAGCCTACATACTAAATGAAACTTAACATAATTGTTTACGACCCATTACGACCCGTTTAGGAAGCTTATGCTACTTTAACGCGTCGTGCGTGTGAAACGCGTTCGGACCGCCTAACTAGTCCTATGACAAGTATTATATGCCTAAACATGTTACATAATCAGTTACGTGACAAAATTTTAGGTTACATATGCTACATTACCAATTATGTATGAAAAGGGTATTCTGGTAATTTACCTAAGGCATATAAACTACCTATCATACAACTACTTAAACGATGTGACCATAAGGTATAACCTCGGAAGGTTATTCCCTACACTATGGTCACCTAATGTGTTTGGTCAGATCCTAATGATCGACCAAACTGGGTCGGGTTCGAGGTATAAGCGATTTATTAGATCGCTTATCCTACGACCCTAGACAACGTGGTAATCAGTAGGCATAGTCCCAAGGGACTATGACCATCGTGATTACAATCACGTTGCGAAGTTCAAACGAACTTCGCATTGACCATTACTGGTCAATGCTGAAAGTCAAACAAAGTTTGACTTTCTGACTCGAAAAGCAGTAAAAATAAGGAAAAGAACGAAAGAATACTTACGAAGGGTCCCCGAATGCTAACCCAGATCGAAATAGCTCAGGTATGAAACGAAGGTTCCAACTTAGAGCTTTCTTAATCAGATTTGTGGGTTTTGAACAAATGGGGGGTGGGTATTTATAGTATTCGGTCCACCGTTAAGATCGTTTCTTGGAAAAGAGGGCACGATCAAGGCCGTACACTTGTCGGAATGTTATGGTGCCTCAAAATGCTCACCACCATAAGGAATTGACATGTGGAAGTGGGATTAGAAGTGCAAAACAGCTGCAACCAGCTGTTTAATACATTTAATCTGGTCTGATAGTGGGAAGCGGCCCGCTTCAGGATTAGCCAAAGACAATGCGGGCCGCTTGGGCCTTCTGATCCGCACAAAACTTTCAAAAATGGCAGTTTCAGTCCCTGCACGCGTTTAAGGCCATTTCCGACACTTCTAAGGCCCGTAAAGCCAACTTTAAGGCCCTAAAATGTTGCCTAAACATTGTGGACATGAAACATGCTCAAAAATATGCCGGATGATGGTTCGTTTGGTCGTACGAACGCGATGTTCGCTTAATTACGACGGAATGCGCATAAGCGCGAAAAACGATCCAAATGACGAAACGAATGGATTTTTCTTAAGGAGAACACTAAAATATAATGTAGTCATGCTTACATAAATTTTTGGATGTCCAGATGTATTCAGAACGTAAGTTATGCGCGAAAATGCAAACTTGTGCACTTTTTGACACTTTTAGTCCCTGAATGACACAAAAGTTTATTTTAGCACACCGAACCCCTCAAAGCCTATTTCTAAGCTTTGTAAAGGATATTTATGGTATGTTTAACTTATGGTCATGTTCCGGAAGGTCTGTTACAGTTCAAATTGGCATACTTTCGCAGTTTGTCAACTTTAGTCCCTGTAGCGATTTAACTTTGATTTCACCACACCAAACCTTCCAAAACTTATATCTAAGTTATGTAAAGGTTATTTTAGGTATGTTAAACCTATTTCACTATTCCGGAGTGTTTGTTGCATTAAACTGGTTATATTTACGCATTAGTGCGCGTATAACCTTCCAGAAAGCGATTTAGAGTTTGAAATTGAACAGAAATTGATATGTGCAAATGATACACATATTTTTACAAATCCCAAGTATGAAATACAATATTTCATTGGTTTGGTATTTGTTTGATGGCCGTGGAGGCACAGGTGTTACACACATTATATTACATTTTGAACCGTTGTAACCATTTGACTATGTGAACCGTCGTAACCATTTGATTATATGAACTATTTGTAACTGTTGAACCGTGTGAACCTTTTGTATCTGTTGACATGATCTACATTTGACAATAGACATTAGACTATACATAAACATTTCTACAATTGTTAAACATTACATCTTGGTGGTTTGGTTTGAGTAAGTGACTTAGGTAACGAGGCGTGTGTAATATGATACAAGCATGGTTAATACGCCGCTGGTACTTCCTATATATAAGTGCTTGTATGGTATTACATATCGTAGCGTTATTTAAATCATTTCAATTTAAGACATATAACATTTTATACAAATAACATACTTATCACAAGACATTGTTTTACAAACAAACTCATCTTACATGGTTATTCATTTAACCTTACATTTATTTATACATATCATCTGATCTTATTTTTTTTCAAACGATTTACAAAACAAATCAATTTACAAGGTTCATGACTAAACTCTATTAAACATTTTCTTAAACTTACAAGTCATGAATCCTATTTTCACAAAACCTATGTATCTCACATGCATTTTTATGCTGACGTACCTATTTTCACATGTGTTTTTAGGAGTTGATGCATAGGAGTTATCGAGACATACTTAGGCGGACATGTGCCTTAGTGACTTAAAATGAGACAAGAGCTAGTTAATTTTTGTTATGTACTCTTTGTTTCCTGTTTAAAACAATGTAACTCTCTTGTTTGAATAATAAAACGGAACTTTAGTTGCCATGGATTTGAAACAATTAATTCTGTTACAACACTCCCCGACGTTTCCGCCACGTTTTCGTTGTCTCACGTGGCCGGGGTGTGACAGAAAAGTTGGTATCAGAGCCAATGGTTATAGGGAATTAGGTTATTAGTAATGCTTTAACCTAGTCTATAACCTTCCTAGGACCCTAACGCGAGTTTACTTGCGTTTAGTCATAAAACGATACCTTCACCTATCCTTAGGTGATAACCACAATGAGAACACAAAGTTCGAATCCGCTTTGAACATTAATCATCTGTTCTGGGATAATTGATTACAAGGTTTTGAACCCTCAGTTGTAAGGTTTTGAACCTCTTTGAATTTTCAAACTCTCGTCAAAGTTTTTGGTCCTAAATAGTGTGAACACGTGCAAACTGGAAGAGTGAATGCCTGTACCCTGAGTTTTCTGTCTAAGGCTAGAGTGTTCATACAAATCCACATAATCGGACCAGTCACTCTTACCTGGGAACTCTTGGGGTGAGTGTCCACTTATACGCGAGCATGTCTTCACGATACATTATGAGGATCTAATTGCTTTGGTTCAGCCTTTGTGTGTCGTTTGTTTGCTTCGTGGTTCAAACAAATGACCATCACCCATGATTTTGTCGGTAATTGTAACATCCTATTCTTACCCAATGCCATTTCATTTGTTTTCTCTCTTGTTTCCCCTTTTAGAATGCCTCCGCGACGCGAAAATCAGGTATCTATTGAAGAGCTGGCAGCTGTCATTACACAGCAAATGACTGCTGCAATCCCGAACATCGTTGCTCAATGTAACCAAGCCCTCAACGACAATAATGCCCCCAGCAACTTCAAGACGTTCAACTCGGCTAAGCCATCAAAGTTTTCTGGGTCTCAAGGAGCGACTGCACTTCTGCAATGGTTCGAGAGTTTAGAGAGCACCTTCAGACATGTTCAATGTCTAAACGAGCGAAAGGTAGATTTCGCATCTAGTGTCTTTGAGAAACGAGCTTTGACATGGTGGAACGGTGTGATGAGAGATAGGGATGCCGAAGTGGCACTGGCTCAAACGTGGGAAGAACTTCGCGCACTGATGATGAAGGAATTTTGTCCTCGTCACGAGATCAGGGCCTTGGAAAGGGAGTTCGACGATCTTAAGCAAGACAGCGACGAACATCGAACATACACTGATCGATATGAGGAGCTGAGCCTGTTATGTCCTACCATGGTTACGCCCTTGGATAAGGCGATCGAAAAATACATTGATGGCGTCCCTGACTCAGTACAAGACATTATAACTGGTAGTAAACCCACTACAGTTAGACAGGCCATTGAGCTATCTGCAACCTTGACTGAATCTCAAATCAGGAAAGGTAAACTTTTTCGAAAAAGTGACAAGAAACCAATCGAGGAATCAAAGACCATGGATGAACAGACTGGATCCCCTAAGAAGTCAAAGAAGCGAAAGGCTTCTCAGAACTTCGCCATGGTTACTCACAATGATCAAGCCGTCCCCGACCAACCAGCTCAACCCCCTGCTAGGAAGCCATACAATGGAACTACACCCTTGTGCAACCAATATAGCCTCCATCATCATGCCAATGTAAAGTGCCGCAAATGCCAAACTTGTGGACTTATAGGCCATACAGCAAGAGTCTGCCCAGCTGCTGCTGCACCAAACCAAGCTGGCAACAATCCCGCTCAAGGTCGTTTTCTACCAGGTTCTTGTTTCAACTGTGGCGAGATGAGTCATTTCCGAAGAAATTGCCCAAAGCTTGCTAATGCAAATCCAGCACAGGGATGAGCATCTGACCGACCAGAAGACAACATCGTTGAGAAATAATCACGTCTTATGTATTATTTTCTTTTGTTATCAAGGTCCATGAAACAATTGTTATCATTGTTTATAAATAAATCTTTTATTTACATTACAATGTATTTATGTGGTTGTATGTATAAAGAACATATCCCCTACAATACCAACAAGCAAGGAATCGTATTCCTTGAAAAGCAAACTACCCCCAAAATTTTTCCATCTTATGATCTCTTGCGTTTCCACGAAATTCCTAAGTACCCGTTTCTTCAAAGGAAACGAAGTACAAGGCGCAAGTTACAACATTGGACGAATACCCAAAGTACCACTATAAATCCTTAATAAGGGTACCTAAGGTAATTTCCGTAAATCCTAAAATTGTTGTGTTCCTTAATTCGAATATTACGTTTCTTTGAAAACAAAATCGAATTTTTGGGAGATCATCCTATCTTTTCAGATAGATCCCAGAGGACATTGAAGTCCAGCGACTGGTTTCCTGGTGTACCTTGAATATCCATATTCAATCACTAACAAGTTAATAACAAATTAATAACCGAGTTAAACAACTATGTGAGTATGTGCTTATGTGTTCCCTTTTATGTTTTTTGGTATAATCCAAGTTTTTGTTATCCAAATCCTCGTAGAATCTTCCATATCATTCGTATAAGGGATTCATAGTAGGATACCCAAAGGTACTATTTAAAATCCTTAATGGACTTCTACGTTGTAGTTAAGTCCCTTGGATTATAAAGTACTACTCCATAATTAGACCCCTTGAGTGGTCTAGTTAAACAGATTGATCCAAAAATCTGGTTAGGAACATCATGTGATGAAATAGCTGAAAGGACTCCTTGGTTGCCTAATTAAAAAGATCATATGTCGATCTAATTAAAAGGACCCTATGGTAGTCTAGTCACCCTCATCACAGGTTTGATTTTCTTCCCCTAAACATTACAAGACAAACTGTGCGGACTGTGCAAGAAATTACGTAATTATGGATGCATATATAATTATGGAATTCAGTGCACAGAAACCACAGCGAGTTTTGTCATGTGTCTAGAATTAGCTCTATTCATTTCCATTTCTGAGGAAGCAACCGTTGAAAATGACTCCGTCAGTTCAATTTTCGTTTTTGAAGATTTTCCGTTGAGGAAATGAATATCCGTTTGTTTATCCTTTTCATTTCCATTTCTGAGGAAGCAACCGTTGAAGATGACTCCGTCAGTTCATTTTTCGTTTCTGAAGATTGCCCATTGAGGAAATGAATATCCGTTTGTTTATCCTTCTCATTTCCATTTCTGATGAAGCACCCGTTGAAAAATGACCCCGTCTGATCAGTTTTCGTTTCTAAAGATTGGTCGTTGAGGAAATGAATATCCGTTTATTTATCCTTATCATTTCCATTTCTGATGAAGCACCCGTTGAAGATGACTCCGTCAGTTCATTTTTCGTTTCTGAAGATTGCCCGTTGAGGAAATGAATATCCGTTTATTTATCCTTTTCATTTCCATTTCTGATGAAGCACCCGTTGAAAATGACTCCGTCAGTTCATTTTTTGTTTCTGAAGATTGTCCGTTAAGGAAATGAATATCCGTTTGTTTATCCCTTCATTTCGGTTTCTGAGGAAGCAACTGTTGAAAATAACTCCGTCTGTTCATTTTCGTTTCTGAAGATTTTCCGTTGAGGAAATGAATCCCCGGTTGTTTGTTCCTTCATTTCCGCCTCTGAAGAATACTCGTTGAGGAAAATGACCCTGTTCATTCATTTTCATTTCTGAAGAATGTCCACTAAGGAAATGACAGGATTATGCCTTGCATATCTCGGGTGGTTATTTGACACAAATTCACAGATAGACTCCTACGAAAAAAATTTCGGGACGAAATTTCCTAAAGTAGGGGAGACTGTGACAACTGTGCCTCCGTGACCATCAAACAAATACCAAACCAATGAAATATTGTATTTCATACTTGGGATCTGTATAAATATGTGTATCTTTTGCACATATCAAATTTTGTTCGATTTCAAGCTCTAAATCACTTTCTGGAAGGTTATATGCGCACTGATGCGTAAATATAACCAGTTTAATGCAACGAACACTCCGGAATAGTGAAATAGGCTTAACATAACATAAATAACCTTTACATAACTTAGAAATAAGTTTCGAAGGCTTTGGTATGGCAAAATCAAGTTAAATCGCTTACAGGGACTAAAGTTGACAAACCGCGAAAGTATGCCAATTTGAACTGTAACAGACATTCCAGAACATGGCCATAAGTTAAACATACCATAAATATCCTTTACATAGCTTAGAAATAGGCTTTGAGGGGTTCGGTGTGCTAAAATAAACTTTTGAGTCATTCAGGGACTAAAAGCGTCAAAAAGTGCACAAGTTTGCACTTTCGCGCATCACTTACGTTCTGAATACATTCGGACATCCAAAAATTTATGTAAGCACTAAAATATTTTATTTTAGTGTTTGGCATAAGAAAAATCCAATCGTCACGCAATTTGGGTCGTTTTTCGCGCTTATGCGCATTCCGTCGTAATTAACCGAACAACGCGATCGTACGGCCAAACGAACCGACATCCGTGATTTTTTCAAGCATATTTCATGTTCCCTATGTCTTAACATCATTGTGGAGCTTGAAATTGGGTTTGACGGGTGTTAGAAGTGCCGTTACGCGACGAAACAAAGTGCAGGGACCAAAAGTGTAATTATGCCAAACTTGATGGCTTACGGACCGTAAGCCATCACCCTTACGGTCCGTAAGCAGGGGCCAGATGCAGCAACTCGTTTTAACTGCTGTTAACAGCCTTTCAACCCCCCAAAGGCCAATGCCACATGTCAATCTCTGGTGGTGGAGGCAAAATGAGTTACCATAACATTCCAACACATGTACGGATGAGATTCGATCACGTTATTCGATAAACGATCCTAACGGTTGTCCATTTACTATAAATACCCAACCCCATTCAACTCAAAACCCACAAATCTGATCTCAAAGCTCTAAGTTGAAGTGATTGCTTCATACCTGAGCTATTCGATCAAGTTTTACTAGCGGGGACCCTTTGTAAGTGTTCCTTCGTTCTTTTATTTGTTTATCGTTAAAAGTCAAACTTTGTTTGAATTTCTACGTTGACCAGTTTATGGTCAACATGAAGTTCGTTTGAACTTCATAACGTGAGCGTAATCACGATGGTTATAGTCCCTAGCGACTATACCTATTGATTACCACGTTATCTAGGCTCAGTGATGAGTCGTAGTTTCGGCCAAAATACGTGTTATTGCGTATTTTGTAACCAAACTACATTTAGGTATCAAAACCGTTTGTTTTGATACCAAACCTGTTTTCTAAACTTAGTTAAGCATGTTTTAACATGCTTAGCTCGTCACTTTTAGTTTAGTGCTCATATAGGGTCGTAAGGTAAGCGATCTAAACAATCGCTTATACTTTCGAACCCGACCCGTTTGGTCGATCATTAGGATCCGACCAAACACATTAGGTGACCAGAGTATAAAGGGAATAACCTTCCGAGGTTATACCTTATGGTCACGACGTTTGAGTAGTTGTATGATAGGTAGTATATATGCCTTAAGTAAATTACCAAAATGCCCATTTTACGCCAAAATTCATTTTAAGCATATGTAACATAACTTTTGGTATCTAAACTGATTTGGTAACAATATTAGACATGTTAAGGCATATTTTACTTGTCATAGGACTAGTTAGGCGTTCCGAACGCGTTTTACGCGAACGACGCGTTAAAGTAGCATAAGCTACCTAAACGGGTCGTAATGGGTCGTAAGCACTTAGGTTAGGTTTCATTTAGTATGTAGACTTTGTTAAACCATACTACATGAGTTCCCATACACATTTGGTTTATGAGCCCTCATCCTATCCAATCCTCCGATTTAGGTCCGGTATATTAACATAGTTACCAATATTAGGTGCCGTTTGATATCCGTGATCTCTAGCATTGTTTGGTTGTTACTCAAGGACTACTAAGCAATCTCAAGTGAGTACATAGACCCCTCTTTTACCATTTTCAAACCGTTTTGGGGTGAAACACATGTGCCTACTTGTTACTTTCATGCTTTCCATGTTTTCACATCATATACTTGCTATGTTCATTAGTACATTTATAGTACATGATTTCATTACATTTTATGCTATGTATGTCCGTTGTGTGCATACTTAGTACATCGTTTTACATTACATTTCATGCTATGTATGTCCATTGTGTGCATACTTAGTACATCATTTTACATTACATTTCATGCTATGTATGTCCATTGTGTGCATACTTAGTGCATCGTTTTACATTACATTTTATTCTATGTATGTCCGTTGTGTGCATACTTAGTACATTGTTTTACATTACATTTTATGCTATGTATGTCCATTGTGTGCATACTTAGTACATTACTTTACATTTCTGCTATGTATGTTTACTTAGCACACTAGACATTGTTTTACATTGCATTTCTGTTGCATATGCTCATCCAGCATATGAACACATTATATTACATTTTGAACCGTTGTAACCATTTGACTATGTGAACCGTCGTAACCATTTGATTATATGAACTATTTGTAACTGTTGAACCGTGTGATCCTTTTGTATCTGTTGACATGATCTACATTTGACAATAGACATTAGACTATACATAAACATTTCTACAATTGTTAAACATTACATCTTGGTGGTTTGGTTTGAGTAAGTGACTAAGGTAACGAGGCGTGTGTAATATGATACAAGCATGGTGGATACGCCGCTGGTACTTCCTATATATAAGTGCTTGTATGGTATTACATATCGTAGCGTTATTTAAATCATTTCAATTTAAGACATATAACATTTTATACAAATAACATACTTTTCACAAGACATTGTTTTACAAACAAACTCATCTTACATGGTTATTCATTTAACCTTACATTTATTTATACATATCATCTGATCTTGTTGTTTTTCAAACGATTTACAAAACAAATTAATTTACAAGGTTCATGACTAAACTCTATTAAACATTTTCTTAAACTTACAAGTCATGAATCCTATTTTCACAAAACCTATGTATCTCACAGGCATTTTTATGCTGACGTACCTATTTTCACATGTGTTTTTAGGAGTTGATGCATAGGACTTATCGAGACATACTTAGGCGGACCTGTGCCTTAGTGACTTAAAACGAGACAAGAGCTAGTTAATTTTTGTTATGTACTCTTTGTTTCTTGTTTAAAACAATGTAACTCTCTTGTTTGAATAATAAAACGGAACTTTAATTGCCATGGATTTGAAACAATTAATTCTGTTACAACACTCCCCGACGTTTCCGCCATGTTTCGTTGTCTCACGTGGTCGGGGTGTGACACTAGTCCTATGATAAGTTAAATATGCCTTAAGATGTCTAATATTGTTACCAAATCAGTTTAGATACCAAAAGTTATGTTACATATGCCTAAAATGAATTTTGGCGTAAAAAGGGCATTTTGGTAATTTACCTAAGGCATATAAACTACCTATCATACAACTAACTAAACGTCGTGACCATAAGGTATAACCTCGGGAGGTTATTCCCTATATACTATGGTCACCTAATGTGTTTGGTCGGATCCTAATGATCGACCAAACGGGTCGGGTTCGAAAGTATAAGCGATTGTTTAGATCGCTTACCTTTACGACCCTAGACAAGCACAAAACTATAACTGACGAGCTAAGCATGTTAAAACATGCTTAACTAAGTTAGAAAACAAGTTTGGTATCAAAACAAACGGTTTTGATACCTGTAAGTAGTTTGGTTACAAAATACGCAATAACAGGCATTTTGGTCGAAACTACGACTCGTCACTGAGCCTAGATAACATGGTAATCAGTAGGTATAGTCACTAGGGACTATAACCATCGTGATTACGCTCACGTTATGAAGTTCAAACGAACTTCACATTGACCATAAACTGGTCAATGAAGAAAGTCAAACAAAGTTTGACTTTAATGCTAAAAAGAATGAAAAGAACGAAAGAACACTTACAAAGGGTCCCCGCAAGTTTGATCTTCCAAGTAATCTCCGGTAGGAAGTGTATAAGCACAACCACTTAGAGAAAAACTCAGAATTCAAGTGGGTTTTGCAAGTGAATCAAAGGGGTATTTATAGGATATGGACCACCGTTAGGATCGTTCCTCGAATACCGTGCTTTGATCTTGTCCCTACACTTGTTGCAACCCTAAGGTAACTCAAATTGGCCCCCCATTATCATGAAGAGGCAAGTGCAAAAGGGTTAGGGAGTGCTTAACGGCTGTTAACAGCCGTTTAGAAGTTTCTGATGTGCTGGGAGTCCCTTACGGACCGTAAGGTTGAGGGCTTACGGTCCGCAAGCCATCAAGTTTGCTGAAATGACAGTTTTGGTCCCTGTTATGCATTAAAGCCATTTCCGACACGTTTAAGGCCCGTTAAGCCAATGTTAAGGCCCTAAAATGATGCCTAAACATTGTAGGCATGAAACATGCTCAAAAATATGCCGGATGTTGGTTCGTTTGGTCGTATGATCGCGATGTTCGGTTAATTACGACGGAATGCGGAACGATCCAAATTGCGCGGCGAATGGATTTTTCTCATTCCAAACACTAAAATAAAATATTTTAATGCTTACATAAACTTTTGGATGTCCGGATGTATTCAGAACGTAAGTTATGCGTGAAAATGCAAACTTATGCACTTTTTGACTCTTTTAGTCCCTGAATGACCCAAAAGTTTATTTTAGCACACCGAACCCCTCAAAGCCTATTTCTAAGCTATGTAAAGGATATTTATGGTTTGTTTAACTCATGGTCATGTTCCAGAATGTCTGTTACAGTTCAAATTGGCATACTTTCGCAGTTTGTTAAATTTAGTCCCTGTAAGTGAATTAACCTGTTTTTGCCATACCAAAGCCTTCAAAACTTATTTCTAAGTTATGTAAAGGTTATTTAAGGTATGTTAAGTATATTTTGATGTTTCGGAGTATTTGTCGAATTAAACTGATTACGTTTACGCACCAGTTTGCGTATAACTTTCCAGAAAGTGATATAGAGTTTGAAATTGAATAAAAGTCAAAACATGAAAAATGTCAAACATAACCAAACAAACATTGGGATCAAATAAAAATTTTTTTATTGATAACTGAACTGTTCAGAATGATTACAAGAACAGATGTTACAGTCTCCCCAACTTGTGGAAATTTCGTCCCGAAATTTATTTAGAGGAAACTCGTGGGAAAAGATGTGGATACTTCGCCTTCATTTGATCTTCACGTTCCCAAGTAAACTCAGGTCCACGTTTAGATGCCCAGCGAACTTTGACCAATGGAATGCGCTTGCGTTTGAGCCACTTGACTTCACGTTCCATGATTTCCACTGGCTTCTCAACAAATTTCAGTGTTTTATCAACACGAATTTCGTCAAGTGGTATGTGGAGGTTCTCATCAGCTAAACACTTCTTGAGATTGGACACGTGAAAGGTTGGATGAACATTTCCAAGTTCAGGAGGTGACTCAAGTCTGTAGGCTACCTTACCGATTCTTTCGACGATCTTGAATGGTCCAACGTATCTAGGTGAAAGTTTTCCTTTCTTTCCAAATCTGATCACACCTTTCCAAGGTGAGACCTTAAGTAATACTCGATCACCGACTTGAAATTCCATGGGCTTGCGTTCTGAAGGTTATCACGAACTTTCTTAACCTTATCAGTTGTCTCTAAAATGAGGGCAGGTCCAGTAAGCTGAGCCTGGCCGATCTCATTCCAGCAGACTGGTGAAGGACATTTTCGACCATAGAGAGCCTCGAAAGGAGCCATGTTGATGCTGGAGTGATAACTGTTGTTGTAGGAGAATTCAATTAACGGAAGATGTGAATCCCAACTACCACCTAAATCGATCACACAAGCTCTAAGCATATCCTCCAGAGTCTGGATTGTTCTTTCAAATTGACCATCCGTTTGCGGATGATAAGCTGTGCTCAGATTAAGTTGGGTCCCCATAGCAGATTGCATGGTTCTCCAAAAATGAGAAGTGAAGCGAGCATCTCTGTCAGAAATGATGTTCAAAGGAACACCATGTCGAGCTACAATTTCATCCACATAGATTTTAGCAAGTTTGTCAGCAGAAAAATCCTCACGGATTGGCAAGAAATGCGCTGATTTAGTAAGACGATCAACAACTACCCAGATGGCATCATGACCTTTCTTTGTGTGCGGAAGTTTGGTAATGAGATCCATAGTAATGTTTTCCCATTTCCAAACTGGGATCTCTGGTTGCACCAATAAACCAGAAGGACGTTGATGTTCAGCCTTAACCTTTAGACAAGTAAGGCATTTTGATACATATAAGGCAATGTCTTTCTTCATACCAGGCCACCAATACTGAATACGAAGATCCTTATACATCTTATCTGAACCAGGATGAACAGAATAACGAGACTTATGGGCTTCATCCATAAGCAAGGTGCGAAGGTTATCTTGGCTTGGGACCCACAAACGGTCCATGAAGTAATACGATCCATTGTCCTTTAGTTCCAGATCAGGTGTTATGTGATAGGGAAATTCCTTATCCATCAAACCTTGTGAAACACAAGTGTGTTGAGCCTGAGAAATGCGGGCTTGGATATCGGATCAAGCTTGAATATCAGATTGAACACGAACACAATGAAGCTTAGTACGTTCCTTACGACTCAATGCATCGGCTACGAGATTCTCCTTACCAGGATGGTAGCGAATTTCATAGTCATAGTCGTTTAGAAGCTCAACCCAACGTCGTTGCCTCATGTTGAGTTCTTTCAGATTGAAGATATGCTGAAGACTTTTGTGATCCGTGAAAACCATACATTTTGTACCGTACAAATAGTGTCTCCAGATCTTAAGAGCGAAGACAACTGCACCCAACTCAAGATCATGAGTGGTGTAGTTCTTCTCATGTATCTTCAACTGCCTTGATGCATATGCTATGAATTTGTTCCTTTGCATCAGAACACAGCCAAGACCCAATTTAGATGCATCGCAATAAACGACGAAATCATCATTGCCCTCAGGCAAAGTCAGAACAGGCGCGTCGCAAAGTTTTTGTTTCAAAGTCAGAAACGCTTCCTCTTGCTTGAATCCCCAATCAAAGGGTTTGTTCTTCTGAGTTAGAGCAGTTAGAGGAACTGCAATCTTTGAGAAGTTCTCAATGAAGCGGCGATAATAACTCGCAAGACCAGAAAAGAACGAACTTTAGTAGGAGTAGTAGGCGTATCCCAATCCTTGATCGCACTGATCTTGGAGGGATCTACATGAATACCTTGTTCGTTGACAATATGTCCCAAAAATTGAACTTCTTTAAGCCAGAATTCACACTTGGAGAATTTGGCGAAAAGTTGCTCTTTCTTTAGGAGTTCCAAAGTAAGACGAAGATGTTGCTCATGATCAACTTGCGTCTTAGAATAAATCAAGATGTCATCAATAAAAACGATGATGAACTTATCTAAATAAGGCTTGCAGACCCTATTCATTAAGTCCACGAAAACAGCAGGAGCATTAGTCAAACCGAATGGCATAACTGTGAACTCATAATGCCCATAACGAGTGCGGAACGCTGTCTTGGGAATATCTTCTTCATGCACACAAAGTTGATGATATCCAGATCGCAGATCAATCTTTGAAAAATAAGAAGCGCCCTGCAACTGATCAAAGAGATCATCAATGCAAGGTAGGGGATATCGATTCTTGATGGTAAGCTTGTTAAGCTCACGATAATCGATACATATCCTAAAAGATCCATCCTTCTTTTTGACAAAAAGAACGGGAGCACCCCAAGGTGAAAAGCTAGGACGGATAGAACCTTTGTCAGAGAGCTCCTGAAGCTGCTTAGACAACTCTTGCATCTCAGACGGTGCAAGACGATATGGAGATCTGGCAATGGGATTTGCACCAGGTACGAGATCAATACGGAACTCGACTTGGCGTGCTGGGGGTAAACCAGGTAACTCTTCAGGAAATACTTCAGGATAATCCCGAACAACAGGGATATCTTGAATAGACTTACCTTTGCCCTTATCTGCTACAACATGTGCCAAAAAGGCCACATAGCTCTTTCGCAGATACTTCTGAGCTTTAAAGCAAGACATGAGTTTGAGACCACCGGTAGGTTTCTGTCACACCCTGATTTCCACACGTTTGACCGGTGGGCCCGGTGGGGAGTATCGTGACGTGGTTGGCAACATAATAGTCAAACAACACAATATATAAATGCACAGCGGAAGCAAAAGGTAATATATTACAATCCGAATATACAGTAATATCCAGTATTACAACGGAAAGTAAAAGATCCACAGGCGGATCAAAATAAATAGGAAATATTGTTCAACAGACTTTGACATCTAGAGCTTGCGAGACTTGAGTAATGATGCCTGGAGTAGCCAGCCTATTTCGTCTAGTACCTGCACTTAGCCTTTTTGGAAATACGCCAGTTTACACTGGTAAATATAACTCAACTGACTCATTTTGAAAAGAGCTTGAAAATTGATTTGATTTCACTTCGGCAAAATATCTTTTATAACTTGGGACAATCATTTGTATATAATCTTGTATACAGATTTACTAATTTGTCGTCCATCAGGACAGATTAACTGACACGCCACAGGTATAATACCCACAGGCTATCATCCTTTAAGTGGATTACCAGCTTCGGTATAATGCCCACAAGGATGACACCTCTGAGTGGATTACCAGTTTTTACATAATGCAACTGTCAGGTGTACGCCTACACCCCGTGCTTAGGTCGTGGCCATTTCTTCGAATGATGCCAAGGATATCTGGGACATGGTCATTTAACCCCCAAAGGCCATACACCAAATAATACATATTAAACGGGTTATGAAAATACATTAATCACAATCCGATTTAAATGACTACACATACCCGACCAAGCGGCACTTTTATAGTACCGTATCCCAAGCCCGTATAGGGAAAATAAGTTAAGAGTATTTACCTGAGCAAAGTATCAATCAAATACAGCAAATGCAAGTACTTTTACTGGGCTCCTAATCTGAAACGAAGGTTTATAATAACCTATTAGATTTCTAACGGGTCTTTAATTAAGCCTAGGCTTAGACCGGTTAGTTTTAAAGATATGGTTCGTACGCACGATAAGCGAAAACCGAATAGAATGTGATTTAGACCCGACAAGTTTGAAGACTTGTTTAATATGGGTATTTCACGCACATTCTGGATTTTGAGATAAAACCGATAAGGTTTGACCCGTTTCGGCTAATTTATGTAAACTAGTTACATAAACCGAACCGAACGCGTAATAAGCGTAACGGGTATCCGTAAGAGCCATATACAGGTTTCCTAAGTTAATATGCTTCCAATATGTTGTGACATCAGTAAGATGTCTTTTATTATGCCCGAAATGAATTTAAACACAAACTATGCCCCGTAGGGGTAGTTTGGTTATTTATAAGGTTATAAAAGAGCTTAAGTATTTTCCTGAGTTACAGGTCTGATATAATCAGCAAAAATACTTAGTTTACCAAGTTATAACAGTAGGGTAGAGTATATATGTGAAATTTATCAATTATAACCAAACTATGCACCGTAGGGGCATTTTGGTAATTTCACATAAGCCGAAAAGCTCAAAACTGAAGTCTGAGTTAAACAACTTTTGCTTACTGTTAAAATATTATAATTTACCCAAAATATCAGTAGGTATCAACCCTTGTATGTTTAAAATAGTTTTAGTACATACTATGCGTTAAAAACGCTTAATAAGGCGATTAGAAGCCATTTCCGGGTTCGATACATAAAGCTGATATTTTTATTATTCCAGAAGGCTTAAAGTAATTTATTTATCATATGTAATCAATAGCAAAAGGTTGGAGTCAATTAGATATGTAAAACTCATTTTATAGCCCGAAAGGGCAAAACCGACAATTACCGGATTAAGCCTACGACTATAAGTTATGCTCAGCCTAAAATTAATTAAAAATCTTTAAAAATCCCAAAATAATATATTACATCAGTGGGTAAGAAGTTTGATATCAAAAAGTGAGTTTAAATAGGCTATACGCTAATTACGCCGTTTAATTAACATAAAGCTTCTTAATTACGCTAATGAGCATAACTCTCAATCTACACCTCAAACTGATGTCAAACTTTGCATACAAGTTTATATATCAATAACTAAGGTTTCTATACTTTTACATTTTCACAAATCATGTTTTAAGGTGAAAAGGGCATAATGGTCAACATATGAGCAATTAACGGAATCATGCGTATTAATTGGTTAACTAATGAACCATGGTGTATAATCACAGAGGGTTATACTAGCATGTAACCTGGTCCAAATAGAGCTCTGAGGCATTTCTAAATTATACCAAAACCGATCAGAACTGAAGTCAAAGCTTTGCGACTTTCGGTTCCGAACCGGGTCTAAACAGTAAATTGTCGGGTTGAACATGTTTAGACATGTTCTTAGACTAATTACCAAGTTATTTTAATGATCAAACAGGTTGTATGTGTTCTACATTGCTAATTATGCATAAATTAGAAACTAAGTATCCTGTTGACTTTTTAATCACAAGTTTGACCCGACATTGGACCTAGTTAGAGTGGGAATCAGAGGAAACCCTTTTAAGGGTTTATTACCCACATAATTACCAACCTATAACTACTTTCAATTCGACTAATCACTGGACCATTAGTGATTAATCGTTAAGGCAACCGTTAATTACGATGGTTTGACTTTTAAGCTTAAACTAAGCAAAAACTTAACTAAGAAAGGATAAGCAAACTTACTGAAGTCCTATGCATGATTTGTGAAGCTTAGAGAGAAGTCTTTAGCTCCAGAAATGCTCCAATGTGCAGATGGAAGGTGTGAAGAACTTGTTGCAACATCATGGCCTTTTATAGTGCTCAAAAGCACTTAGATCTTTGACAACAAGAGCTACAAGTGATAATGGATCATCAACAGATGTCCCTAAGGTTCTAGGAGTCACTTAGGGGTCGCCCATGAAGTGAAAAATCTGATTAAAGGTCGGTTATGCGCGAAAATAGGCTGCTGTCCTATTGTTGATGTTACTGTGTGTCTGGCGTGGCCCGCGTAAGACCTTAAGGTGTCTTACGCGGCCCGCCTGAACCTGGTTAAACAGATTTTTCATTTTCAAGTTTTCGCATATTGCCCCTTGGTCTTTCGAAAGGTCAACTAAGCTTATTTCTTGCAATTTGACCCCTTCTTATTTACCTACAAGGGCTTCAAGACTTGTACCCACTTTTCTAAGTCCTTGGTCACCTTGTTATAACCCGAAAAGTAATAACTTTCAACGTAGACGCTTTTAACCCTTCGCATACGAATTTGATCATAACTTTCTCATACGATGACGAAACTTTATGAAATTTATATCGTGCATTCTAGTGAGCATAATTAACTGTTACAAAGCTTCGGGTTTGTTAAAAGGTCACTCAGAGGTATAACTTAAATATGTTGACACATTTAACCCCTGTAGTTTGTAATCTCTCACTTTCTTTCATATTTAGCTTCGTATGATCCATGATTTATTCGTTTGAAGGTATGAGCATCATGTAGGGTTAATGTACAATATATTTATCCATTGTTGACAATTTGAACCCTTATATTCACAAACTTTTCATGTTTGTCAACTTTAGTCCCTCTAGAGTATTCTTTCACACGTTCAAGCTTATGACACGTGTCAATACATTATAGGACGTGAATTTTCGAGGTGTTACAGTTTCTCACCACGAACCTGTAGGATCTCACCTGTCGAAAGCGGCACACGAACAATCTTCTCAAAACAAACTACCTCTGCGCGATGCTTGGCTAACCAATCCATACCCACAATAACGTCGAAGCTTCCAAGTTGCATAGGCGTGAGGTCAATAGGAAAAAGACGGTCGTTAAGGTTCAACTGGCAGTTGCGAAGAACAGAATCAAGAACAATGGGTTCACCACTAGCAACCTCTACTGTCAAGGGTTTTCCTAGTTTCATTCTAGACATGCGAAGCAATGGCTCAAAAGATAATGACACAAAACTCTTATCGGCACCCGAATAAAAAAGAACAAATACAGGCTGATTATTAATAAAGAACGTACCGTTCACCACTTCATTGTGTAGGATCGGTTTTGACACCGTACGATTGCGTAACGAACGTTCGACGTGCGGAATCCGTGAACGTGCGTGATCGAACACACAAGAACGTACTAATAACGTGATTCAATTGATTATGATGACGTGTACAAAGCCGAGAATCACAGGAGAGAACTTTCTCTCTCTAGACTTTCTCTCTCTAAGATTAGATCTCTAAACCTCCAAATGAGCAAAAGTCTTCTAAACTATGACATAACTCTCCTATATATACCCCTTGGAATTAATGAGACTTCTCATTAATTACCAAAATGCCACCTTGCTAATTCTATCTAAATATTACAATATAAGCTTGATTTCTTCAGTTTCTCGCTACTGCTCGGATTGACGGAGGCGATAGACACATAATGCACTAACAGACTCCCCCTTGGATATTGCCGTAGTCAATCTCGTAGCGTCTTTTCTTTTCTCTTTCACGAACAGAATCCCCATGGATCTGTCTTCAAGCTTCCGTTACTCCCCTTCTTCTTAGACTCTTTTTCCTTCAGGCTCCCCCTTTCGTCAAGCTTCCGTGCTTTTGGGATCAACACCTGGTTTTCCGTATACAAGCTCCTCCAAGATAGTTATCTGGCTCTTTGAATCCACGCTTCCTCTTGCGTTGAGCTCGTCTTCAGACTCCCCCTTAGACTTAGCTGTCGGGATCGTAGTCTGGCTTTCACAGGTTCACAAGTTCAGGATCAATTCCTGGCTCTATTCTGCATTTTCTCAGGATTTGAAACCTGGTTAACCTGCACATCCTCTACCTCAACATAAGTTTCACAAATTTATAACACTCAGATTTAAGAAACTTACTGGTAGAAATCATTCATTCATCAATCTGTAAAGTTACATCAAGTTCAAGTGAATGATCTTGATTAACTAATCACACAATCTTTTCAAAACATTTTTATATAACATTCAAATTTTTCAACATATTCTCCCAACCCAATGTAGTTCATCATGTTTAGCACTTGGAATTTTGAAAATCAACTCTCCAACATCAGTTGTCGAAAATCTTTTTGTATTTTTCAAAACTTTATGCTAAAACACACTAAAATCTTTTTGGATTTTGAGTTTAAAGAAATGCAGTAAAGAAGTATATACAAACAATATTTTTGTGAGTTTGTGTAAGAGGATCATATCAGTTTATGAGACAAATCACTAGCACCGTTAGGCTTTAATCATTTTAAGTTCTAAACAATTCACTTAGATTGTCAGTATACCGGTCCACTTAAATTTTCACACAAATTTCAACTGCTTCGAGATATGAGTTTAATGTCTTAGATACATAAACTTAATCCCGTGTCCCACCTCAGAATATACTCCCGTATCCAGATCCCAATATTCAGTCTTACAGGTGAATATAACACAAATGATATCTGTAAGGGGTTAATAATTTATGAAGAATCATGAGAGCTCAGGTCAGAACTACCGTTCAGCAGAGAGATCATGACTCAACTTTTGAGTGTGTCCCCTTTAGAGGATCTTTTTTACAACAGCATTGCTAAGCAATTTTATTGTCTTATCATTTATGCTGAGGGTGATGCTATGTTTCAAGCATTGCGGAAAGTATTATTCGAGGACTAGGTCAGAACTTCCATTCAGCGGAAGTCCCGGAATAATACCCCAGATATCACTGAGTATAAAGACCTAGTATATCAGAAAAAGGAATCTTTCAAACAAGATTTCGGGGGTTACCCATATATCCAAGAGATGTTACCCACGATATAAGCAAGTTTGAATTTAGGTTTATATCTCGTCATAATCTATTAAATGTGCAAAAACCTACTAGCATATCATCAGTGAGACCGTTTATCACTTTTTAACTTTCCATATCTTTAGCATGCTGTGATCGTCTACTGATTTACTATCATTTCCTCTTTTCACAACAAAACTCATTTTTGCTTTTTCAATGTTTTTGGCATTTTCAAATTTTCTAATTTTTTTAAAATTTTTCTCCCCCTAAAATCAAAATATGTTTCAATTTTGATTTTCAAGGAAAATTTGAAAACAAACTATACAAGAAACGTGACAAACTGATATCGAATCGCTTCAATTCGCCATTCACTCGGCTTAACAATCAGAACTCCCCCTGACAACAAGCTATTTTCCCATTAAGATTTCAAAACACTTAAGTTTATTTTAATCAAAATGGTTTTTCCGGAAAACTAGTTTTGTTTGTCTTTTTACAAACTCGGGGTTCTTTCATCACATTGTTCACCTTTATCCACTCATCGGAAAGATAAATCAAGTACAACTTAATGTCCTTGATTAGTCTTTTGTGATTCGAAATATCACAGTTACCAACCTGTGAATTTCTCAAGAAATATGCCGATTCCTGTTCCACACTTACCAACCTGGGAACTCCGGCAAGTCAGGATTTTACTTGAACAAATTCACCTAAGCCTGACCAGCCTTGGGTTTGACAGTTTTTACCTCAACAAATGACTCTTCTGGTTTCGACAAACCAGAATCATTGCCTGAACATGGCTTGTCTGACTTTATTGAGCCAGATTGATCGCCAACATGTTGCTCATTTGTTTCTGAAGAAACAAATTCATGGCTAACAACTTTCTTTTTCTTCTCTTTTGTCCTCAGATTTACATCTGATGAATTCGTTTTGCTTGCCTTTTCAGTTGAGGAAAGCAATTCATCAGAACTTTTTCTCGGATTACCAGTTGTATCCAAGGACAAAATCCTTTCAAGATACTCTCTCGCCTTCTTCCTTTTCTTCCTCAGTCTGTCTTTCTGCCCTTGTGAAAGCTTAATTTTCTTTTCTTAAACTTTCTGTTCATGAACTTTTGGTTCTAGAACTTTCTGTTCCTTGGGCTTGACATTGACTGGTTTCTTTCCCATTTTCTGAGATTCAACCATCGATCTTCCCTTTGATCTCATTGGGCAATCTCTGGCAATGTGTCCTCTGATGTGGCATTCATAGCACCTTCTTGTTTCGAATCTCTGACTTTGGCAGTTAACAACAATGTGTCCTTGAAATCCACAAGTGTAACACACTCTGTTATCATACCTCTCACTACTTTCATACCACATACTGTCTTCATACGATACACTTAGATCAAAGCATTGATTTGCCTTGTGGTAATCACCATTTCTTTGTTTTCTATCATTTTAATGATTTGTCCTTGAAGAATCTTCATCCCATCTTCTCCTATAAGCTGGATTTGGCTTTTGAGAACTGTGGTCAAACCTGCACCACTGATTACCAACTATTTTTTAGTTTTGATTTTTAAATTTTTGTAATTTTTCATAATGATTGGATGACTGAACTAATGAGCTTTTATTTTCATTTTGAAAATTTTTCAAATTTTTAACTTTTTGTTTCTGTTCTACAATCTTCTTAACATGTTTTTGCTTAGAGCATTCACCTATTTCAGTAGACTGCAAAACAGTATTTTGAAATTTTTCTTGTAATTCTAAAAATATTTTTCTTTTCTTTTCTATTTCTATTTCATCATCAGCTTTGTCATCGCAATCTTCAATTTTGACTTTGTCAAAATTTGTGACATTGTCACTTATTGGAACTGAATTGATCGGTTGTGGACAAACATGTGATGTAGAATTCACAAAACCTTTCAATTTACTCTCAAGCTCATCAATTTTATTTCGAGCAATTTCAGCTTCATTTTCAAGTCGAATGATTTTCTGAATATGAGAATTTATTTCAATCTGTTTCTCAAGATTATTTTTAAAAATAACAGATTTTTCATCTTCTAATTTTTCATTTTCAAAAACATTTTCAGCTTTAATTTTTCATTTTCAAAAACATTTTCTTTTTCTTTAAAATTTTTGTTTTCTAATGACAAACTCTCAACATTCTTCAAAAGTTTGTCATTTTCAGATTTTAGTTTTTCGCAGTTCAAGCGCAACTCCAAAATCTGTTCATCATCAGCTTTCTTTTCGTCTTTCAAAGCTTTGTTTTCCAATGTCAAATTTTCCACATCTTTCGAGAGATTGACATTTTCTGCTTCGGATTTTTTACATTTTGAGCATACAACTTCACATTTTGAAGTTTCATCCTTCTTTGATTCTTCATTCTTTGTCATTCCTTCTTTCTCTGTCTTCTGTGTTCCTTTTCTAATCCTTTTGATTAATTCAAGAAACTCAACCAAACTTATATTTTCTGAGTTTCTTTCTATTTCATTTATTAACTCTTTCTTTTTCTTTTTCTCTTCTTCATCTCCCCACCATTTCTTCTGCCAGTAATCATCTTCAATTTTATACTCTTGGATTATGGTTTCCAAATCAAGAGTTTTATGATCAACAACAATGTTTCCATAGGGGTCAAGATAACACTCTCGGTCTGGATCCCATCTTTTTGCTCTTTTTGCCTCATCAAAAATACCAGATATTCTGATCATTTTGTTTATAGCTAACTGCTTTCTGTAATTATACTTTTGTGCTTCAGTTCTGTTGTCTTTCCACAGAATAAGTTCAGATTTTGCCATGATTTTATAACCTTGAATTACCTCAGAATATTCTGCAAACAAACAAACAAACAATCAGTTCAAACAGACTGAATACGTAACAGTGTACGTTTGATGAAATCAATCTAAGACTCATGTCGAAGATTTGCGGACTCGTTCAATGTATATCGGGTATAATCACTGAATGAAAGAACCTGAACAGAACAAAATGAATTCAATCTGTCCTTCAAACAACACAACCAAACCTTTTACAAATCTTATTGTATCGATTAATTGTTGTTTGGTCAATAGTTACATGCAACTTTTTAGTCAACACTTCTTGTCCGACAATTTTAATACCGAATTGAATATGATTGGACCTCTTCTAATTTGAATAAAGAATCAACAACTTTGACAAATTCAATTCATTGGGCTGACATTTTTTA
The DNA here is from genome assembly GCA_030545235.1 of Helianthus tuberosus. Taxonomy (NCBI): domain Eukaryota; kingdom Viridiplantae; phylum Streptophyta; class Magnoliopsida; order Asterales; family Asteraceae; genus Helianthus; species Helianthus tuberosus. The sequence continues at coordinate 15,372 of JARYGA010054842.1, read as the reverse complement.
TGATATCAATTAAAACTGATTGGGCCGTTCACTTTAAGTCACATGGGCTATGAGGTAAATGTATCGGTGACAAATCACGTGAATGGCTGATACTCGATTTCAATTTGACCTTAATGATCACTTGACTGACACAACACTAATTCAATATCACATGCAAATCTTGAACTTTGCAAATATTCAATATTCAATGAATTTTAATAAATGGGCTGAATATATTGAATCAGTTCACGTGCAGCCGACAACAAATATTCTAACAAATTTCTAATAGGACCAACAACTGTTATGTTCACGTTCAATCAAAATCAGTTCAAGCGATCAACTCAAGCGGACACACTGATTACTTTCAAGCAATCACAAACTTTCAAGCGAACACACCTTCTCGCTTGAAACTGCTATCAACTTCTCAAGCGAACAAGGTATTTTCAAGCGAACATAGAACTTTTCAAGCGAACAAAACAAGTTCTTTCAAGCGAACAGTGAATTCGGACCTAAAACTTTTGATTTCTCCTAAACGGCTAGGAGTTTGAATCTGAAATTTGGTAGGGTTGTAAATCAAGTGTTTTCGCACAACATATCAAAAAATCATCTGATTCGGACTGTAAAAACCTGTTCAATTTTACTATTTTCAGTGAAAAACGTGATAATAATGAAAAAGATGAAGAAATATATGAAATTCAGATCTGAAATCGATGTAATCCGGTACGAATCTATGTGTTTAATCAGCGCAATCGAGCTCCTGCTTTGATACCACTTGTAGGATCGGTTTTGACACCGTACGATTGCGTAACGAACATTCGACGTGCGGAATCTGTGAACGTGCATGATCGAACACACAAGAACGTACTAATAACGTGATTCAATTGATTATGATGACGTGTACAAAGCCGAGAATCACACGAGAGAACTTTCTCTCTCTAGACTTTCACTCTCTAAGATTAGATCTCTAAACCTCCAAATGAGCAAAAGTCTTCTAAACTATGACATAACTCTCCTATATATACCCCTTGGAATTAATGAGACTTCTCATTAATTACCAAAATGCCACCTTGCTAATTCTATCTAAATATTACAATATAAGCTTGATTTCTTCGGTTTCTCGCTACTGCTCGGATTGACGGAGGCGATAGACACATAATGCACTAACACATTGTCTGCTTGTGCCTCTTGTGCATTCATGTTGAAGACTCGCCCTCGAGCCTGAGCCTGATTCTGATTTGGATTAGCATTCACCAATCTTGGACACTGATTATGGTAGTGGGTCAGATCCCCACAGTTATAACAAGAACCCAGTGGGTAGTGTGGTCGTGCAGCTTGACCTTGTTGCTGAGTAGGAGGCTGAGCAACTCGTTGAGCTGGGTTCTGAACTGCCTGATTCTGAGCAAAATGAAAAACATCAGCAAGATGACCTGACTTCCCACAGTTAGTACAGAAACGGCACGGAAGTTGCGGCTGATGGTGACTGTTGCATCTATTGCACAAAGGTGCATTCCCTGTATAACGCTTCTTCGCTGAAGGCTGTGCGGGTTGGTTGGGAGCTGCCTGGTTAACTTGGGCAGTGACAGCAAAATTTTGGGAAGCCTTACGCTTCCTTGACCCTCTCGAAGAACCAGATTCCTTACCCTTCTTGTTCTTACCCTTCTTGTCATCCTCCTTGTCAGACGCCTGCTTCTTACCTTTGTCACCCTTTTTATGCAGCTTTCCCTTTCGAACCTGCGACTCAGTCAATGTCGCTGCTAACTCGATCGCCTGACGGAGTGTGGTAGGGTTACTACCAGTAATGATGTCTTGTACTGAGTCAGGTAGACCATCGATGTACCTTTCGATAGCCTTGTCGAGTGGGGTAACCATTGTTGGGCAAAGCAGACTCAACTCCTCATACCTATCACTATACGCCCTGTGCTCGCCACTGTCCTGTTTCAAGTCATCAAACTCTCTCTCCAAAGCTCGCTGTTCATGACGAGGACAAAACTCCCTCATCATAAGAGCTCTAAGTTTAGCCCAAGTCTGTGCTAAAGCAACTTATGCACCCCGGTCTCCCATAACCCCGTTCCACCACGTAAGAGCCCTCTTCTGAAACACACTCGAAGAAAACTCGACCTTGCGATTATCAGGACACTGAATGTGACGGAAAGTGTTCTCAATGCTCTCGAACCATTGAAGGAGCCCAGTTGCTCCCTCAGAACCTCTAAACTTGAGCGGTTTAGCCGAGTTGAAACTCTTGAAATTGCATGGAGCATGATTGTTGTTGTTGGCTTGGTTCCATTGAGCAATAAGATTTGGGAACGCAGCAGCCATTTGCTGTGCGATAATTTCTGCCAGTTCGGCATTTGCTATCTGATTCTCGCGTCGAGGAGGCATTCTAAAAGAGGAAACATGAAACGAAACGAGTGAGATGATTGGGTGAAAAGAATGAGATGAAACAAAATCAACAAAAGCAAAGATGGTGGTCATTCGTCCGCATCACAAAGCAAACAAACGACACACAGTGACTAATCAAAGTAAATGGGTCAAAAATAATGTATCGCGAAGACATGCTCGCCTATAAGTGAATACTCACCCCAAGAGTTCCCAGGTAAGAGTGACTGGTCTGATTATGTGGATTTGTACGAACACTCTAGCCTTAGACAGAAAACCCAGGGTACAGGCATTCACCCTTCCAGTTTGCACGTGTTCACACTATTTAGGACCCAAAACTTTGACAAGATTTTGAAAATTCAAAAAGGGGTTCAAAACCTTGTAATCAATCATCCTAGATCAGATGATTAGTTTTCAAGGCGGATTCGAACTTGATGTTCTCGTTGTGGTTATCACCTAAGGATAGGAGAAGTGCATGTTTTAAAAATCTAAACACAAGACAACTTGCGTTGGGGTCCTAGAAAGTTATAGTCTAGGTCAAAGCGTTACTAATAACCTAATTCCCTATAACCATTGGCTCTGATACCAACTCTTCTGTCACACCCCAACCACGTATAACGAGAAACACGTGGCGGAAACGTCGGGGAGTGTTGTAACAGAATTATTGTTTCACAACCATGGAAATTAAAGTTACATTTTATTTATCAACAAGAGAGTTACATTGTCTTTAAACATGAAAACAAGAGTACATAACATAATTAAACTAAGTCTATCTTCGTTTTATGTCTCTAAGGCACAGGTCCGCCCTAATGTCACGATCATCATCCTAAGCGACAGCTCCTGAAAACACATGTGAAAATAGGTACGTCAGCATAAAAATGCCTGTGAGATACATAGGTTTAGTGAAAATAGGATTCATGACTTGGGTTTTAAAAGATAGGTTTAATAAAAATTAGTCATGAATCTTGTTAAGTGTTTTCTTTTATAAATCGTATGAAAACTCGATAAGAAATCAGACTATATAAAAGAATGGTGTATGGTTAATAAAATAACCGAGTAAAATGAGTTGGATAAAATAAACTGTTTTGTAAGACAATGTCTTATGAAAAATAAGTTGTTTATGTAAAATGTAATATGTCAAATATTGAAATGATTTAAGTAACGCTACGACATATAATATCATACAAGCACTTATATATAGGAAGTACCAGTGGCGTATCCACCATGCTTATATCATATTACACATGCCTCGTTACTCAAATCACTTACCCTAACCAACCACCATTGTAAATTGTTCATGTATAAATCAATTGTCAAGTGTTATTGTGTAAACCATATCAAAATGTCTATGTCTAATGTAAATCACTAACTGTGTATATCAATGCCAAAATGTCTATGTCAAATGTCAATTATGTAATGTGTAACCAAAATGTCATGTATGGCAAGTGAAATATGTATCAACTAAACCATAGGTAAAAATGCACAAAGCAATGTATAGAAGTAAAACGTGGTTTAAATCAACGATATGTTTTGTGGAAATGCATGCTATACTGAATACAAACATTTATGCGATATTGTAAAAATGCATACATTCAAGCCTTGTGACTGTGGTGATAGACCTTTAAACAAATTAAAGGTTTATTTGTGTTATGTCTATCGAATTCGGTCATTCCTTCCATCCAAACATACCTAGGATGTCAGGAATGGGAGTTGTCAATTCCTATGGTACCACTACCTACTAACGAATGGCGTAGCTAATGTTAATGTATGTATTTATGTCCCATTTAAACAAACCAAATGTCATACCAAAATGTAAGCATGTGAAAACAATGCACTACGTATGTAATCAAATGAACATACATAGCGTGAAATGTAATGTAAAACAATGTACTAAGTATGTAACAAAGGACATACGTAGCAAAAACATAATGATATCATGTACTGTAAGTGTACTAATGAACATAATAAGCATATGATATGAAAACATGGAAAGCATGAAAGTAACAAGTAGGCACATGTGTTCCACCCCAAAACAGTTTGGAAAACAGTTAAAGAGGGGTCTATGTACTCACTTGAGATTGCTTAGTAGTCCTTGAGTAACAACCAAACAATGCTAGAGATCACGGAAATCAAACGGCACCTAATATAGGTAACTATGTTAATATACCGGACCTAAATCGGAGGATTGGATAGAATGAGGGTTCGTAAACCAAACAAGTATGGAGACTCGTGTAATGTGGTTTAACAAAGCCCACATACTAAAATGAAATCTAGCCTAAGTGCTTACGACCCATTACGACCCGTTTAGGTAGCTTATGCTACTTTAACACGTCGCTCGCGTGAAACGCGTTCGGAATGCCTAACTAGTCCTATGATAAGTAAAATATGCCTTAACATGTCTAATATTGTTACCAAATCAGTTTAGATACCAAAAGTTATGTTACATATGCTTAAAATGAATTTTGGCGTAAAAAGGGCATTTTGTTAATTTACCTAAGGCATATAAACTACCTATCATACAACTAACTAAACGTCGTGACCATAAGGTATAACCTCGGGAGGTTATTCCCTATATACTATGGTCACCTAATGTGTTTGGTCGGATCCTAATGATCGACCAAACGGGTCGGGTTCGAAAGTATAAGCGATTGTTTAGATCGCTTACCTTTACGACCCTAGACAAGCACAAAACTAAAAGTGACGAGCTAAGCATGTTAAAACATGCTTACCTAAGTTAGAAAACAAGTTTGGTATCAAAACAAACGGTTTTGATATCTATAAGTAGTTTGGTTACAAAATACGCAATAACAGGCATTTTGGCCGAAACTACGACTCGTCACTGAGCCTAGATAACGTGGTAATCAGTAGGTATAGTCACTAAAGACTATAACCATCGTGATTACGCTCACGTTATGAAGTTCAAACGAAATTTGCATTGACCATAAACTGGTCAATGAAGAAAGTCAAACAAAGTTTGACTTTAACGCTAAAACGAATGAAAAGAACGAAAGAACACTTACAAAGGGTCCCCGCAAGTTTGATCTTCCAAGTAATCTCAGGTAGGAAGTGTATAAGCACAACCACTTAGAGAAAAACTCAGAATTCAAGTGGGTTTTGCAAGTGAATCAAAGGGGTATTTATAGGATATGGACCTTCATTAGGATCGTTCCTCGAATACCGTGCTTTGATCTTGTCCCTACACTTGTTGCAACCCTAAGGTAACTCAAATTGGCCCCCCATTATCAGGAAGAGGCAAGTGCAAAAGGGTTAGGGAGTGCTTAACAGCTGTCAACAGCTGTTTAGAAGTTTCTGATGTGCTGGGAGTCCCTTACGGACCGTAAGGTTGAGGGCTTACGGTCCGTAAGCCATCAAGTTTGCTGAAATGACAGTTTTGGTCCCTGTTATGCATTAAAGCCATTTCCGACACGTTTAAGGCCCGTTAAGCCAACGTTAAGGCCCTAAAATGATGCCTAAACATTGTAGACATGAAACATGCTCAAAAATATGCCGGATGTTGGTTCGTTTGGTAGTATGATCGCGATGTTCGGTTAATTACGACGGAATGCGCATAAGCGCGAAAAACGATCTAAATTGCGCGACGAATGGATTTTTCTCATGCCAAACACTAAAATAAAAACTTTTAATGCTTACATAAATTTTTGGATGTCCGGATGTATTCAGAACGTAAGTTATGCGTGAAAATGCAAACTTATGCACTTTTTGACGCTTTTAGTCCCTGAATGACCCAAAAGTTTATTTTAGCACACCGAACCCCTCAAAGCCTATTTCTAAGCTATTTAAAGGATATTTATGGTATGTTTAACTCATGGTCATCTTCCAGAATGTCTGTTACAGTTCAAATTGGCATACCTTCCCAGTTTGTCAAATTTAGTCCCTGTAAGTGAATTAACCTGTTTTTGTCATACCAAAGCCTTCAAAACTTATTTCTAAGTTATGTAAAGGTTATTTAAGGTATGTTAAGTATATGTTGATGTTCCGGAGTATTTATTGCATTAAACTGATTACGTTTAAGCACCAGTTTGCGTATAACTCTCCAGAAAGTGATATAGAGTTTGAAATTGAATAAAAGTCAAAACATGAAAAATGTCAAACATAACCAAACAAACATTGGGATCAAATAACATTGTTTTATTGATAACTGAACTGTTCACAATGATTACAAGCACAGATGTTACACCAAGTAAATTCACCAAAAGGTGAAAATATCACAATTAAAGGAGATAAGCCATCTAGATCCACGAAATTCATCTCTGTAATGAAAACTGCAAGTTATATAAGAAAAAGGATCTATAGTGTATTTGATTTCTATAATCACTAACACTAAAGGAAAGGAATTAAAAGATATTCCAGTAGTGTCTCAGTTTTCAGATGTATTTCCAGAAGAATTACCAGGACTACCGCCGGACAGAGAAGTTGAATTCAGAATTCATCTACTACCAAGAACAGCTCCAATTGCTAAAGCACCTTACCGGTTGGCACCAGCAGAAATGCAAGAACTGAAGAAACAATTAGAAGAATTGTTGGAAAAAGAATTTATACAGCCAAGCTCATCGCCATGGGGAGCACCGATTTTATTCGTTAAAAAGAAGGACGGATCAATGTGTATGTGCATTGACTACCGTGAATTAAACAAGGTTACGATTAAGAATCGGTATCCATTACCGAGAATCGGTGATCTGTTCGACCAATTGCAAGGAGCTCGATTTTTCTCTAAAATCGATTTAAGGTCAGGATATCATCAATTAAAGGTACAGGAAGAGGACATTCCTAAAACCGCATTCAGAACAAGGTATGGTCATTATGAATTTACTGTCATGCCATTTGGTTTAACCAATGCCCCAGCCGCATTTATGGACATGATGAACCGAATATGTAAGCCATATTTGGATAAATTCATAATTGTTTTTATTGATGATATTCTAATTTACTCTAAGAGTAAAGAAGATCATGCAAAGCATTTGCACGCACTTTTAAGTCTATTACAAAAGGAAAAGCTTTACGCCAAATTTTCAAAGTGCGAATTTTGGTTAGAGCAGGTACAGTTTCTTGGACACTTAGTTGATCATGAAGGAATTCATGTGGATCCAACAAAGATCGAGGCGATTACTAAATGGAAAACCTCTGAGTCACCAACTGAAGTTAGAAGTTTCTTAGGTTTGGCCAGTTATTATAGAAGATTTATTCAAGATTTTTCTAGAATAGCCATTCCTTTAACTAAGTTAACCTGTAAATCCATTAAGTTTGAATGGGGACCAAAACAAGAAGAAGCATTTAGAATTTTTAAGCAAAGATTAACCCATACACCCATACTAGCGTTACCAGAAGGAACTGAAGATTTTGTAATCTATTGTGACGCTTCTAAGTTAGGTTATGGATGTGTGTTGATGCAACGTCAAAAGGTTATAGCTTATGCGTCCAGACAACTTAAGAATCATGAAGAAAATTATTCAACCCATGATTTAGAGTTAGGAGCTATAATTTTTGCCCTTAAGATTTAGAGACATTACCTTTATGGTAGTAAGTTTACCATATTCACTGATCAAAAGAGTTTAAGGTATGTTTTCGGGCAAAAAGAGTTGAATATGAGGCAAAGACGTTGGATGGAGATGCTTAGTGATTATGATTGTGATATCCAGTATCATGAAGGAAAAGCAAATGTAGTGGCCGCTGCTTTAAGCCGAAAGTATCATGAAAAGCCAAAAAGGGTACGTTCTCTTAAATTAAATCTACAAGTAGATTTAAATGATCAGATAAGAGAAGCACAAGAATCAGTAATCAAGGAGGGTACTGAAAAATTAAAGGGTATGCTAAAGGAATTAGAACAAGGAACAAATGGAATTTGGAGATTCCATACAAAGAGAATGTGGATACCTAAATTAGGAAACCTACGACATCATATATTACAAGAAGCCCATAAGTCCAAATATACGATGCACTCAGGAAATGATAAAATGTACCAGGATTTAAGAAAGAATTTATGGTGGATAAGAATGAAAAAGGACATAGCAACCTATGTTTCTAAATGTTTAACTTGTTCACAAGTTAAAGCTGAACATCAGAAACCCTCAGGTTTGTTGCAAAAATTAGAAATGCCAGTGTGGAAATGGGAATTGATAACAATGGATTTTGTTACTAAATTACCCAAAACAAGAAAAGGTAATGATACAATCTGGGTGATTGTAGACAGACTAACCAAGTCAGCTCATTTCTTACCAATGAAGGAAACTTTCAGTATGGAACAGTTAGCTAAATTATATGTAAATGAAATAGTTTTATTACATGGAATACCATTATCAATTGTTTCTGATAGGGATAGCCGTTTTACCTCTCATTTTTGGACAAGTTTCCAAAAAGCAATGGGAACCAAGTTAAAACTAAGCACAACTTATCATCCTCAAACGGACGGACAAAGCGAAAGGACAATTCAGACGATGGAAGATATGCTTAGAGCTTGTGTAATTGATTTTGGAGGTAATTGGGACGATCACCTACCTTTAATAGAATTTTCTTATAATAATAGTTATCACACTAGTATCAATGCTGCACCATTCGAAGCACTTTATGGACGAAAGTGCCAAACCCCAGTCTGTTGGGCAGAAATTGGGGAGAAGCAACTATATGGACCTGAGATAGTGCAGGAAACAACTGACAAGAATATTCAAGTCAAGGAACGACTGAAAGCAGCACGTGATCGACAAAAGAGCTATGCTGATAACCGAAGAAAACCCTTAGAATTTCAAGTAGGAGATAAAGTATTGTTAAAAGTCTCTCCTTGGAAAGGAGTGGTAAGATTTATCAAACAAGGAAAGCTAAGCCCCAGGTATGTTGGACCTTTTAAGATTATTAGAAGAATAGGACCTGTAGCCTATCAGCTACAACTGCTAGAGGAAATGGCAGGAATACATGAAGTATTTCATGTATCTAATCTCAAGAAGTGTCTAGCTGACAAATCACTAATAATGCCTCTAAAGGACATAGAGGTAAATGAACAACTCAAGTTTGTAGAAAGGCCTCTACAGATTGAAGACAGGAAAGTCAAGAACCTCAAGCATAAAAGATTGGTTCTGGTCAAAGTTGTAAAACCCCAAAAACGGGTTTGGTAATTTAGAACCCGGTTAAGATAAAGGAATGGGTAAAGTACCGTTAGTAGTAAAAGTGAACCCATAAACAAAATAACTAGGAATAAATTAGCTTAGTGGTGTTATGTATATAAGTAATAAGATGATGAGTTTTTAGTCCCGTATGCAATCAAAACGAAACTTGAGGGACCAAAAAGGTTAGGATGGAAAGATGGGTTTTATTTATGAAAGTTAACACACACAAACACACACATTCGTGTGTTCTAGAAATCGATCAGGAGCTCCATGAGCTCAAAACCCTAGTTTCCATCCATTTCATCAAATCAAAAGGCAAGATGAAGCTTAAATTCATAACCGAGCATGGATTAGTGATCACCTTCTCATGGGGATCATAAGGTATGTCTTAAAGATTAGATTGGTGATCTTTCACGGAGTGGGTTATGATGTAAGTTGCGAATTTGTATGAAATTGAGAATGAGTATGTGTTAGAATTGTCATATAGAACATGGGGTATGTACGGTTTGGGCTAATTTGATGTCTAAAGATGAAACCCGTTGATTATGGTAATGATAACGACTTGAGTGGTTACCCATGTCCAATTCTTGCTTAATATTGATGTATTTTGATTTGTATGATGGATTCTTGTTAGAGGAATTGAAAGAAATGTGATACTAGTATGTTTGATGTTTATGCATGAATGATTTATGTTGATTAGAAGGAGGAATTTGTTGAATTATGAATGAGATTAGAAGGATATGCATGAATTAGTTGTACACTATGCTTAGGAGGTAGTACACACATCAAAAGTATGATGAAATTATGAAGAACTTAATATTAGATCACTTGTAAGTGATTAACAAAGTAGTTATGAAGTGGGTTTTTGATGATATGATAGAAGTAATGATATGCTTATGTTAATAATGTTGAAAATCATATATGTGTAAGTATGTTTAAAGAAATTGGATAAGAAATGATGGATTAGCATGTTTTAAGGTTAAATGATAACTTAACATAAGATCCGTGTGATAAAAAGGATTTGATGAATGATGAATAAGCTAACTATCTTGAGAATGATATATGATAGTTGATGCTTAATAAGCGACATGGAAGCTTGGGAAGGAAGCGGGTCAAACAGGACTAATGCGCACGGGAAGCATATTCGGATGTTATGTAAGTAAAGCTTACACCCCTTTTTGTAGAATATCTATTCATTGTGTAGATTACGAACATGGTAACTAAATATGTGAATTATGATGTTCCGACAGGTTTTGGTATGGGTCGGAACATGTGACTATGTTAAGAAACTAAGTTGATGGTCGAAAAGGGTAAAAAGGGTATTATGGTGATTTTGATTACGAGTTAACGAAGGAATAAGTTACATGAATGGGATAATGACTAACTAAAGTCCCACAAGGATAAAATGGACATTTAGACTTAACGGGTCAAATGGTGAAGATATCACCATTTGGCGATATTGACTAATGAATTGTTTTGTCAAGTATTATGCATTCACAGGATGAATAGCGAAAGGAATTATGTTGCTATTAACTAGCCATTTAGTGCATGAAATGTTAAACGGGTCATAGCTTTGATCCGAGCCAGGTATGTACGATTTGAGTTATAGTTAAGTCGTGCGATTAGTCAAATGTTAAAGGAAGTCCTTTGTAGTAAAGGATGGACAAAGCTGACAAAAACACCCTTGATGGGTAAATCGGGCAAACGGTCTTAAAAGTTGATTAGAAACAAGCAATTTGATTAAGTGAATGTTTTGAAAAAAGTAGGAAAGCGAGAAATATGATTTTCGTAAGCCAAGGACCTTAAAATGCAGAATAAACCTTTAACGGGTCAAAATAAGCTTTTGAGCGAAAATGGGTTAAGAGGATGCAAGACATCCAAGAATTTAGTCTTTTATGATAGACGTCATTGATATTATTAGGTTCATAAGAAGTTAGGTCAAACAAACGAGTTATGTTGATAAATGCATGAACGGGTCAAAATTTGGTAAAAAGGGCATCAAGCCAAAGGCTAAAAGTCCCAAATTTTGGTAGTCCAAATATGGGATTTTTACCCCATGTTATGGAGGATCAAATTACGATCACGTAGGAAAAAGAATCGTGTAAATCGGATCAAAATTGAGTAAGGTATGAACGTTTAGGCGAAAAATATGAAATTCGCGAGTCAGACCTGGAATTCAGTGCCCTGTGCGCCAAAAACAACGCCTAGTGCGCCAATTGTTATTTTCCTTCTGTGGTGCGCTGAAATCAGCGCCTAGTGGCGCCGATTGTTACCATGTGGCCGTCGCGCAACGCGACGGGTGCATAATTTGGCCAAAGTTGTTTATTGGTCTCGTTTTGTCTTGGGAACTCGTTTAAATGCGTTTTATGCTACGTATGACTAATTTACTTACGTTTTATGAGTATGTATGTTTATATGTATGTAGGTAGGTATGTATGAACCTATGTACGTATGTAATTGGTTATGTGTGAAAGTATGAATATGTATAAGTATGTATGAAAGTAGGTACGCATGTATCCAATGAAATTGAGTACTAACGATAATATTAGCATGCCTGGTGAATGAAGTGCAACGCATGAATAGCAAAGAAGTCTCACCACGGATTGTATGAATAGATGGAAAGCTGGGATGTAAAGAGTTAACGGAACGAAAAGTAAACGTGAATAAATCTTGTATGTTTATAATGCGTACTAATGTTATGAATTTTATGTGGTGAGCGCAGGTAGTACGAGTCATGAGGGTCATCAAGGATTAGAGATCGAGGATCGAGTCACAAGACAGATTGTACAGGAACGTTGGTGTATGAAATTTAGAAAACCCATATTATGTTTTTAATTGTAAATGATTCGATTGATGACTTCATGTGAAAAAAGTTGTGTTAAGTTGAAGATTTAAGTAAGTCAAGGTATTTATAAGGAAAGAAATTTTATGGCATGAACTTCCGTTGCAACTTTTTGTCAAATACGAACTAGGGGCTTACAAGTTGGTATCAGAGCCCTGGTTTGAGAGAATCAAGTACGAGAGGATAGGTACTTGAACTCAAACCTGTGTGCTCTTGTGATAAGGAACCCGTACAATCCACGACTCGATCAAGATCTAAAGGTAAGCATAACTGCTTGGAAAAGATGATCCGTGAATGCGGTCTAGAACCGGCATCAAGGCAAGTTATAAGACAAATGGACCCCAGGTACGTAAATTTAACGTGTGGGCGTATGAAGTGGTATAATTAAGCGAGTGAAAGAAAATTTTAAATGAAATATAATAGTGATATAGCAATGAAGTTCTGAAAATGATACATGTGCCGAAACTTAATTCTTCGGACATAAGGTGGCGATTACACGAAGACACGAAACTAGTATGTGGATTGTGTACCTGGCCAGTACACAAGAAACATATGACGTTCGTGAGACCGTGATAATTGTTACAGGTATGTCCGTTAGAATTAGGTAGTAGGTGGACGTGAGGGTAAAGAGAAACGTAAGACTTTCAGGAATGAAAGTATGAATGATATGTTAGAATCCGCGAGACGGATTCGAAGCATGAAAGTAATGAAGTATGAATGACCTGTTTAAATCCGCGAGACGGATTCAAGAAATGAAAGGCATGAATGGAATGTTTGAATCCGTAAAACAGATTCAAGGAAATGAAATGTAGAAATGATATGTCTGAATCCGCGAGATGGATTCAAAACATGTAAGGAATGAAAGATGTGAATGATATGTTTGAAATCCGTTAGATGGATTCAAATCATAGAAGGAAGAAAAGGTATGAATGGTACGTTTGGAACCACTGGACGGATTTAAAAATATAAAAAGGATGAAATTAGCCCATATCAGAATATGCCGATAGTTTGACCTTGGTCGCGTCAAACGAGTCATATGAGTAAACGTAAAGTAACTGAATGAAAGAATGATCGTAATTGGCACGCAAACCTAAATTTTAAAATGAAAGGAAGAAGAAGTTTCGAACAAGTTATGTGTTAAATGTGTTAGTAATTGACCCTTCGGAGTCATAATAAATGACGGGCTACGACCTGGACAATAATTTAAGTATAAATGAGAAGGGTGAGTTTGGTTAAGAATACCGAAATGATGTAATGAATGTCTTTGCAAATAAGCATGAAGGGAAAGAAGTACGAATGTGTACCTCAATACATCTACGATAAGTAAGAAATGTCGGTTTGACCTTGAAAAGTCAAACTGCAAAGGTCGATAAAATAAGTAACCAGAATAAAAGACTTGCATGTAAGGAATGAAATGTGGAATGTCTTATAGCACGTACGTAGGAAATTGTAAAAGAATTATAGGTGAGTAATCACCTAGTATAATGAATGTTTGAATGAAAAGTGCTAACCGCTGATTTTGTAGATATTAATGGTAGAACTCTCAATGTGATGAAACCAATCGAATTGGTGAACGAATGTGCACGAGTGAAAGCTCAGTACAAGGATGAATGAAAGCTGGCCTGGTACGGTCAGTACACGCGAAGGAGCTGATCGATCTGGTTTACGGATCGCAGAAGCACGAAATGATATAAAAGTAAGTAAAATGTTTTAACTCATGCCGGATAGATATGAATTAGTAAATTGAAAACGACCTACGAGATGAATGATGGAATGGGTATGGTATAGTATGGAATGTTTGATTTCTAATAGTTGACATAAGAATGAAAACTATGTCATTAAGAAGTGAATCTTAAAGGTTTTGAGTGAAAGATACGAGTATGGGTTAAACTCTCGTATGATGAATTTGCATGATACGTATACTTATGCAAATTAAGTAATGCACGAAATGAGAGGAATAGTAACGTAGAATGAATAAGGTGAGTTGAAGGTAACGTAAGGGTATGTATGGTACAAATAACTATAGAAAACAAAGAATGATGTTAACTTTGGGGTTAAGCACGAAGGCATGACTATGAACTAGTAACTTCGTTGCGATAACGAAACAGTAATTAAATGTTATGTAATATATGTATAGAATGAGATCTTAAAGGGTGAGATGAAAGTATTAAATCTGTTATAAACTGATCATATGAAGGTAAGCGTTATTATAAGTTTAAATAAATATGTATAATGACCTGTTACTAACGGGTCGAGGAAATGAGAATGTTATGTGAAGGTATGCCATGGAAAGTATAGACTTGTTAAGAAGAAGTCAATTGTATGAATAATTATGAAATGAGATAGGATGATTACTATAATTATGATGTGACTATGAAGTCAAACATAGATGTGTATGTGTAAATGGAAATGAGAAAGGTTTCGGGGACGAAACCTTATTTATAGGGGTAGACTTGTAACACCCCAAAAACGGGTTTGGTAATTTAGAACCCGGTTAAGATAAAGGAATGGGTAAAGTACCGTTAGTAGTAAAAGTGAACCCATAAACAAAATAACTAGGAATAAATTAGCCTAGTGGTGTTATGTATATAAGTAATAAGATGATGAGTTTTTAGTCCCGTATGCAATCAAAACGAAACTTGAGGGACCAAAAAGGTTAGGATGGAAAGATGGGTTTTATTTATGAAAGTTAACACACACAAACACACACATTCGTGTGTTCTAGAAATCGATCAGGAGCTCCATGAGCTCAAAACCCTAGTTTCCATCCATTTCATCAAATCAAAAGGCAAGATGAAGCTGAAATTCATAACCGAGCATGGATTAGTGATCACCTTCTCATGGGGATCATAAGGTATGTCTTAAAGATTAGATTGGTGATCTTTCACGAAGTGGTTTATGATGTAAGTTGCGAATTTGTATGAAATTGAGAATGAGTTTGTGTTAGAATTGTCATATAGAACATGGGGTGTGTACGGTTTGGGCTAATTTGATGTCTAGAGATGAAACCCGTTGATTATGGTGATGATAACGACTTGAATGGTCACCCATGTCCAATTC